>CAJUYI010000382.1:0-22069 GCA_910591695.1 Galerucella pusilla
TGGTCAGTTGAATCGTTTCTTATTTACTTATCCAAACCCGTGAAAGTTCCCCTAGTACAGTATGTACACCGTATCCCAAGTTATAGTTTACAGGAAGAACCCGGTTGATCAAAGTGTAACTATGAATAAAGATATCAGAAAATGAGAAATAGAAAACTAAAAAAAAAACAAGAAAACTCAGGCCCAAACCCGGTTGATCAAAGTGTAACTATGTAAAATATCAGAAAAATATCAGAAAATGAGAAATAGAAAACTAAAAAAAAACGGGAAAACCCAGGCCCAAACCCGATAAATCAAATATAAGCTTAATCCTTAAAGGACATAATCCTTCCGGCAGCGTCCAATTTAGGGGTGTCTTTTCTGGGCTACAGGTAGTTAGCGTCCAATTTGAGGCCGCCCGTGGAAAGACTGATTGAGATACTCTGATACCTGCATTATGAGGTGTAGCATCGTCCTGTTGCCTCTGCCAAAGGAATGTCTTTCATGAGTTTATAAGTAATTTGTTTTCAAGGAAATCTAAATACCTGAGTGCATGCGATGTGTCCTAGTAAAAGTATGACGGAATCAAATGATCACTCAATAATCCACACCATAAATTTCTACCCCAAACTGTTTATAAACGAGTTGAACGAACCCAGTGACCAATAATGTGCATTATGTGTATTATCTTCACCATTGTTGTGAAAGCAGATTTCATTACTCCAAAATTTTTGATTCAATAGTAGAGCATTGTCCGCCATTCATAGCATCGATTAGATATATGAATTCTAATTTTTCCTGCATTCACCATAACCAATAGCATATCAATGAACGCTTATAGAATGATGATTGATAATTTTGAATTGGATAGTTTAAAAATTTAATTTATCGATTAACTAGAATACCCTAGATACTATTCGCTCTACACATATTTTTATCAAGTGTCAAAAAAATTTCAAATAGAAGAATAATCTACTTCTCTCTTGTCAAGTTTTCCAAAACAGTGGCGGAAACAATAAGGAAAATCAGGTAAATGTAGTAAAATGTTAATACTATTTTTGCTAATAATATGGAACCAACAAGGTATGATACGTGGTGGTATTCCAAATCAAAAGTGACAAGCAATTTTTGACAAAAATATGCAGGGAGTGACACATGAAAATAGGCAGTGAGGGTAGGCTGTCAGATGACTATTGAGTGAAATAATGGAATAATTAAGGAATTTTGATGCAATTCACAACACATTTCCTGTAAACGATATTTACACATAGTTTATACTTGTTATGGCATGGAATTTTGGGACACCCGTAGGGTTCAGTTTCGATGTGTCCTACTTCCATCCAGTCTTCCAGGTGTCGTACCCTGGGATTCTGTATATTTCCAATACAGATTTGACTACTTCGCCTTAACATTGGTTACTCTCAAGCGACAAAAAGAAGGAAAAAAAACGACATTGGTCCAAGGAGTGGTAGGTACCTAATAAATAAGAAACCGCTCATAAGCATTCATTTCCTTCGTCATTCGGAACCAGAGGACTACAGCAACTTTTTAAGAATTAATCAAGAATGTTTTGATTATCTACTACAGTTAGTACGCCCCGTTATCGAGAAGAAAGACACAAATATGTGTGAAGCGACTCCTGCATACAAGTACCCACAATCTGGCACACTTTTCAAATGGTCGATATTGAGAAGCAGCATCTCCTTCTCGGGCTATATGCCTGACAGACAATGAATATCACTTCTAACCATTCCAACCAACCGTATAATATTGCTTTATTGCAACAATATATCCAGTCGAGGCTTCTAGACCTTTAAATCTCACCCTTTAGGCTTTTTGTGCTATTGGTTGTACCACGTATGTGAAAAGACGTTGGCCAAACAGTATTTTTACATCTTTCTTGGATCTTTGGATGCTCTAGTTTCAAGAGTTTGTATTCCAATGAACCGGTGCTTCTTATTACGTGGCATTTGTTTTTATTTATTTATTGTGATGCCATTGTGATGCTTCAACGTGGATTTCATTATTAAAATTCTTTAAGATGTTGTATTGATACGAAGTTCGTTTTACCAGTCGCTGCTTTAGAGAGAACCTCAACTATACAGGGTCGTCGGACGAAAACTTGTAAAATTGCAAATGACGGTCATAATCATCCTCATTAATAAGTTTGTGCACTCAATATTTTTTATATGGATGGAATTTGTTATTCAAAAGTTGAATAGATAAGGCTTCTACTTGATGGAGATCCATACTAAAGGATGGAATACAACAATTCAATTTGTTTAAAACTTTATTATATTTGAACCAATGTTCAATTAGAACTTGTGACTCGTTTTGCTAACACAGTAGCTTTATCAAAGAATGAAATGTATAATGAAAAATTTTTAATTTATACCGTGCATCAATACGGAATTTTGAATACGAGTACAAGAGTATTGGAGAATGTTAATAAAGGAATAAAGTGCAAAAAGTGCAAAAAGTGCCTAAGTACGGAGCTCTACGAATATTAACAAAACTATTGAACAAGTTAACCTGGAAATTAATTCACAACAATCTTACCCAAAGTATCTTCTAGGTAATAGTGATTATTATCAACTGCAATTTGTTCATTACTGTGAACATGAGTATCTAATGGGACTTTTGGAAGTACTTGTATCATACTGTTGAATGCTGCTAATTTATGACTGAATGGGTGGGCCAAGCTATTTTGAATAATTGTGATGTTGGAATATGATGGATTGTGAAATATAAAAAAATGATGTTTATTTTTCACATTCGATATTGTGAGGTCTAGAAAGTTCATAAACTTATTTTGTTCAATTAAATCATTAGAAGAAATGTTAGACATGATTATTTGCTTTAAACCGATTACAATTCAGGAGTTCAGGAGTTTATAAATTAAAATGTGGAAATGGCAACTGACACAGAATTTATATCGGTAGAACTGATATTCCAGATCACAAACGTAGTAATGTCATTGAAAAAACCCATTCTTCTAGCTAGAAAATAGTTCAGGCCTGAACGAATTTACGTGTAAACCTGCTCAATACTTCCGTTAATATTCGTTGGCTTTGAATTTATCGATTGAACCATCTCTATTTCTTTTTACTTTATAGACCCATTTGCACGAAATTGCTCTCTTTCCGTTTGGCAGATCTTCTAGTGACCAAGTTTTGTTTTCTTCCAGCGAATTTATGTCACTCTTCATAGCTTCTTGAAAACTCTGTGGTTCTTGAAAATCTTCTATACTTGTTGCTGCACTCATTACGTAATTGTCTAGTCGTTTTGGTTTGTTGATATTAGCTCTGTTTCTTAAAAATCTTGATCCTACTTCTTTATCGCTAACATCATCATTTTCTTCTGTATCGATACCTTTTCTAACATTCTTAATAACAACTTCTTCGCCTTGCTCTTCACCCTGGGTGGAACGATTGTGTGTTAGTGCTGGTTGAGATTGATCTGGTTGATTTTGGGGCAATAATACTAGTTCATGTGAAACTGGTGGTCTTTCTTGAATAATAAGATCACGGGAACGTATGAGTCTTCTGGTTTCTGGTGACCAGATACGATATCCATCGTCATTTTCATAACCGACTTAAATACCTCTCTTCGCTTTTCTGTCCATTTTCTGTTTGCTTTGGGTATATGGGCGTAACATATAGATCCTACGATCCTCAAGTGCTTTAAGCCTGGCTTCTTGTTCATCCAAACCTCGTACGGACTCTTGTCTACAACACTTGATTTTCCTGATCTATTTAATATGTATAATGCGGTATTAACCATTCCAGCCCGTAAACTTTGAGGAAGAGTTTCGACTGATGAATGAAACATGGTCCCTGCGGTTTCAACGATTGTCCGATTGTCATGTTCCTCACAGCCATTCTGTTTCGGAGAATATGGCATGGTAAGCCTTTGGTGTATTCCATATTCTGCAAGTATATCTTCGATCTGCTGATTGTGAAACTCGCCACCGTTGTCGCTTAGGGATGCCTTTACAACATGACCAATAGTTTTGGCTTCCCTTAATGCCATCTTCAACTTTTCAGGTACATACCTCCGATTTTTCTTTCAAGAAATAGACAAAACGATATTTGCTGTGATCGTCTTTAAACAGGACAAAATACTTGAACCCTGATTTTGATTTCTCAAATGGTCCGCAAACGTCAGCATGCCATAGTTCTCCTGGTTGACTAGCTCTCTCTCGTGTACCGAACTTTAACCTGCGTGCTTTACCAAAGAAGCATCCTTCACATATCTCACTGTTCAAAGGAACGTTGATATCAATTTCTCTGGATAGAAGGTCTTTTACATGCCTTTTATTTTGATGTCCGAATCTTTCGTGGTAAAGCTGTAGGGAATTTTATATATATTTTATAGCGTCTGCTTTTGCACATCCTTCGAAAGTTTTGGTTGTGGTTTTGGTGGTCTACCATCTGACTTTCATGTATCACACTGCTTAACTCGATATCCATATGATTTACAGTAATTACAAAACGGTGCCTTTTTCTGGTTCTGGTGGGCTTTCTTGAACCCATGATGTGATTTTTCTGCTGCAAGAACCTCCTGACTATATTCGTTTTTGTTTTCTAGAGCTTTTCGTATGCACATAGGTTAGGTTAGGTTAGGTTTGTGGTGAGTGGGTCTATAAGGCACTCCACTGCGACTCACAAGAGTCTATTGTGGCTCACACCTATTCAGATTTCACCAAACAAATTCAGCTTTTTAACAAAGCCGATTATTTTATTTGGTGAATGATATTTCAGGTCCGAGGGCGAGAGAGAGACCCTGCCAAACATCAGATACCTAATTCGAGCCGCGGCGGGGCAGGCACAAATTATATGCTCTGCTGTTTCATCATCTTCCAAACAAAGACGGCAAGTCGGATCTTCCGACAGTCCAAGTTTTGGCATATGATGATTCAGATGACAGTGGCCTGTTAAAAGGCCTGTTAGACAACGTAGGTCATGCCTGCTATGGTCTAACATTTGTTTGGAGACATACTTCGAAGGATGTATAAAAGCCTTTGAATGAACCAATCCTGGTAAATTATGCCAGAAGTCTAAAGCTCTTCTTGCTGTCCAGGTATTTAGTGTTTGTTTGGCAAAACTTATTGCGATGCCAATTGTGGGTTCTGGTCCGATAGAAACACTTGCGGCACCCTCCCTTGCAAGAAAGTCTGCCTGCTCGTTTCCTTCCATGCCAGAATGGCCAGGGATCCAGACCAGCAATACTTTATTGAGTTCTCCTATTGAGGAGAGTCTTTTTTGGCAGTCTAAAACCAATTTCGACGTTACACGGCAAGAGCTAAGTGCTTTTAAAGCCGCTTGGCTGTCCGAGAAAATTTTTATTGTTCTATGTATGAGATTGGCTTGCTCCACTCTCTCCACACATGAAACAATGGCGTAAATTTCCGCCTGAAATACGGTTTCATAGGATCCTAGAGAGATTGAAATTTCTGTCCTAGGTCTGCGCCCGTATACACCTGCACCAGAGCCTGAGGGTGTTTTTGAGCCGTCTGTGTACCAACAGCTGTCTGCTCTCAATAGTTCATCCTTACGGAGGACCCATTCATCTATATTTGGAATAAGGACGGTGTAAGGCAGGTCGTAGTTTACTGTTGGAGGCATTATGTCAGAGGTCATTCCCAGAATCCTGTGACTTTCACTGTCCGCTAGTATTCTGCTTCGTTCTGCATAAGCCTGATTTGTGCATTCAGAAATATGTACAATTCTGTATGCTGTCCATCTAGCCTCTCTTTCCAAAAATATATGGAGAGGAGGTAGGTCCAGAAGGATTTCCATGGCTGCTGACGGTGTGGAGCTGATAGCACCAGTGATTGCCAGACAGGCCTGTCTCTGTAAACCAGAGAGCTTTGCTTGGGCCGTTCGCTGTAAAGCTTTTGGCCACCAGGCAATAGCTCCATATGTGATCATTGGTCTAACAATCATCACATATATCCATTAGATTTGTTTGGGTCCCAAGCCCCAAGATTTTCCACAGATCCTGCGACATGTCCACAAAGATAGTCTGGCCTTATGGATAACTTTTTCCAAGTGAGCGTTCCAAGTAAGTTTCTTATCTAGGATAATCCCCAAATATTTTACTTCCGCTGCAAATGGAATAACCTCACCATTGTAGGAAAGTGGTGGAAGATCCTCCAACTTCCTTTTTCTAGTGAAGGGAACTATCACAGTTTTGCCAGGGTTAACAGACATCTGTTCCCTCTGACACCAACTGTGAACATCGTCCAACGTCTTTTGGAGGGTATTATATGCTACCCTTCCTGACTTGGTCCTTGCCAAGATGACAAGGTCGTCTGCATACGCTTGCAGTTCTACCCCTTCTCTTTCGAGATCGCTAAGCAAGTTATCCATTAAGATAGACCACAGTAGGGGAGATAGTACTCCGCCTTGTGGGCATCCCCTGGAAACCTTGAAGCTGATGGTCTCGTTCTGAAGGGATGTAGTGGCTGTCCTATTTGTGAGCATGGCATATATCCAACCAGTAATGGTTGGTTTGATGCCCTTTTCAGTCAAAGCTGAACCAATGGAGGTCGGTAGTGCATTGTTAAATGCTTCTTCAATGTCAAGAAATATGGCCACCGCAATCTCCTTGTTGTTAAGGGATTGTGTGATTTTCTCAACAAGGTTGTGTAAAGCTAAATCTGTTGATTTGCCAGTTTGATGAGCTTATTGATGGATGCTTAAGGGGGAATTATATAAAGCTACCCGCCTGATGTAGCAATCCAGTGCTTTTTCAAGTCCTTTGAGAAGGAAAGATGTTAGGCTAATTGGTCTGACTGATTTAGGGTGTGGGTCTGTGCGGCCCACTTTTGGTATATATACCACCCTAGCCGCCAACCTACTGGGTGGTATGTAATTCCACGCCAGACTAGCTCTATACAGTTTAATGAGGATGGGTAGAAGTAATTCCAGTCCGTTTTGCAGCAGAGCTGGAAATATGCAATCCTCACCGGGAGATTTGAAGGGCTGAAAAGATTTGATTGCCCATTCAACTGCCAGTGCTGTGATAACTTCCTTGGCAGCCTCGCAATCGATATTTTTTGGCCGCCTGGCGCCCTCAAAGTGCGGAGGTCGATTGTTATCCAGAGTCAAACTTCCAGGAAAGTGATTTTTAATCAAAAGCTCTAACGTTTCTTTTCTAGAGGTCGTGAAAGTGCCATCAGGTCGCTTCATCGACCCAATCTCGGCAATAGACTCTTTAGAGAGAATCTTGTGAATTCTAGTACTACGAGGTATATCAGAAATACTCTCACAGAACTTTTTCCAAGACTCCCGCTTTGCCTTTCTGATTTCTTTATTGTAGCTTGTTAGAGTAGTTTTATAAAGCTCCCAGTTGCCTGACTCTTTAGCTCGGTTAAATAGTCGAACTTCTTTTCTTCGCTTCTAGGCATTTGTTCCACCAAATAGAGTTGCGATTATCTCTTTTAGTCTTTAGTGGAGAGTTTTCATGATAGGAGGAGATCACTGCTTCGCGAAGCTTTTCCGCTGCAGTATCTATCCCATCACAACTGTTGATTGTGGTGAAACCATCCCCAACGTACCGTTGAAGGGAATTTCTATATCCACTCCAATCAGTAGCTTTTGAGTCACGATATTCCACCACTGGCCTCTGGCCTATTTCAATGCTGAATTGAATATGTCTATGATCCGAACACGAAGGTTCAGTAGATACAGCCCAATGCCGTATCTTATTGCTCAGAAAGTTTGAGCTGATAGTTAAATCTAACACCTCTGATCTGTTTCTAGTTACAAAGGTTGGTTCGGAGCCCTTATTTATAACTGATAGCCCTTCCCCTAGTATATAATCAAAGAGTAACTCACCTCTGCGATTAATATTCGTGCTGCCCCACGATGTATGGTGTGAGTTGGCGTCACAGCCCATGACTAATTGAAGTCTGTTCTTCTTGCTATAGTCGATCAATCGTCGTATAGCAAGAGGGGGTACAGTATCCATGTCTCCTGGGAAGTATGCAGAGCAGGCGACTATGTTTGTCATGCCATTCTTCTCCGGAAAGTACATCTGGATGGCTACTACATCTGGATTGCAAAAGCCTGTAAGCAAGAAATAATTAATATTTTCCCTAATGAGTAGATATGCTCTAGGTTTTACCCCAGGGCAGGCTATTACCTCACCAGGAATATTGCTGAGACCGGTTACTCGGTCTGTGTTTCCTGTCCATGGTTCTTGCAGGAAGGCAAGGTCGATTAATTCGTCCTTGAACCTTTTGCCAAGGATATAAGAAGCGGCCTTGGCATGCTGTAAGTTTGCCTGTAAACAGTTGAATGTGGCAGAGTGTTGGGTGCCGCAGGCAAACTTATATCTCCTCAAACACTGGGAGGATCAGTCGGTGGGTCAATTAAGGCGCCACCAACTGCACCTGCCAATGATGAGGCTGTATTTGGTGCTGTCGACGAGGTTTGATCACCTTTCGTCGCCGGCCCAGCTGGTTTTTTTGGTGCCTTTGCCGAGTCCATAATGGCCTTCGATTTCGGGACACCAAGTCCAGTCTCTTTTGCCGGTTTCCTGGAAGAGACGTTAGCCGTCTTCATCTTGGGAAATCCAGCTTTTCCAGCTTTTGGTTGGCTGGTGCCTTGGCTACGTGCCGGCGGTGCACTACCCCTAGGCTTGTGAGGAGTTTTGGTTCTCCTCACTGCCGCAGGGGGTTTTCCGCTCGGTCCCGGGCCGTGGATTTTCTCAGATCCTTTTGAGGGACCTGGTTTTGCTGCCTGTTGGGAGGAAGACCTGGTTTTAGGGCGGAAAACAACCTGCCCAAAACCCAAGTAGGGCTTAAAACCCACCCTCTCCAGCTCGGCCATAGATCCATCGTCAATGGCGAAGGTCCATGTTTGACCAGGACCTGTAACTTCCTTGTGTAGAACAGTCCACTCCAAGGTTAACAGACCATGGTTCATTTTCCTCAGTCTAGTGAGGACCTGCTCAGAGGTTAGTCTATGACTGCCCTCATCAGGTATGTAAGCCACACAGATATGTGGCTTTGGGAGTTGGTCACCTAAGACGCATCTCAGGGAGGCACCATCCCATGGTCGAAGGGTATTGACTACTCCAGTCAACCATGAGACACTCTCCTGATCTACACAGGTAACCTGCAGCCATCCAGGCCGGAATGTACAGCTCTGGAACTGCACTTGTGGACCACCTTCCGGAATATTCTCTACAGCGGCCAAAATAGCGTACTGAAGAGATTCCAGTTGGTTGGTCGTTATGGAGGTTGTCGGATGCTCAAGATGTAAAATTCCCACCTTGATACCGGATACAGCCTGCCCATAAGAGGGTTTTTGTAGGTCAGTTTTACCTGACTCTACAACTGACACAGCCGAGCAGGGCTTTTTTGCCTCTTGTGCGGGTGAGTCATCATTAGAGCGTAAGCGCTTGCTCGAACCAGTCACAGAGGGAATATTCTTCACCTCTTTCGACTGATCCTGATTCCGCTGCTCTAAGATTTTGTTCAAGGCGGATTGGTAAGGTACCCCGCTCTTGAGGAGACGACTAAGTCGCTTCCTAGCTGCTCCCCCTAGTTTCCTAGGTTTGCTTTCAGGTGTTGGAGAACTAAGGAGCTCTCGTTCCTGATCGGATGTTACAGGGAGGTCAGTTGGAGTCGATCGATCGACTTCCATCTCCTCTGTAGAATCTTGATTAATGTTTTTTTGTTTTACTTCTTCCATCTAAAGTCCCACGAGTAGCTAGGGAAAAAATGTCCATCATGGCAGAGCCCCGCATTACCATGATAAGGCTTACATACGACGAGAGGGCCCCCAGTATCTCGAAGGTTCCGTTAGTGACAGATGATGGGCTCACTGTCATACATCCCCTCGGCACGGATACGCACACCTTACCGTTGGGATGCACATAACTTATTCGTTAAGTTTTCAACAGTTCTTTCAGCTTTTGGTGTAAGCATCCAGCTCGATTTAAACGGAAAATATGCTCCTGGTTAGGTATTTAAAATCTTACATACCAGTAGTAGGTTCGGAAGATCACACTTGCAGGAATTTCCTCCAGCTAGCTTATCCTTGGATATTTCCATCTGTAGCTGATGGATTCTGGATTCTTTTTCTGATGGTTCTGAAAATGTCATCATCCACATGCCTTATCTCTATGAATCTTCTCCCATGTGCCACGTCGTGTCCAGCCTGTTACTACATTTAAAGCCATCTGGAGTCTGTCTCTGGTTGTACTGTTGTATTTACCTTGGGATAAAATTACCAAGTCGTCTGCATATCCTATGGTGTTAAAACCTATTCTGTGTAGGGTTCTGATGAGCCCGTCCATGACCAGGTTCCACAGCAGCGGGGATAGTACTTCCACCTGCGGACAACCCCTGATTGCACGTACGGCCATTGTCTCCCCTATCAGAGTTGATTCTATGAGCCTGCTTCTGAGCATGCAATCTATCCACCTGCAGCTCGTGGCATCGATCCCAGAATTCCTCGTCGCCTTAGCTATAGATTCATAGGAGGTGTTGTCAAAAGCTCCTTCTATATCAAGAAAGGCTGCGAGCAATACCTCTTTGTTTTCCAGCACGTATTTAACCCTTTTTATGAGTTGATGTAATGCTGTTTCGGTTGATTTTCCCTCTCTGTATGCATATTGATCTCGGTGTATTGGTCTTGTAGCCAGTATACCGTCTCTGATATGTCTGTCGAGAAGTTTCTCAAGAGTCTTCAGCAAAAATGACATTAGACTGATTGGTCTCAGAGCTTTAGCCGTGTTCTGTCCAGATTTTCCAGGTTTTGGTATAAATGTAGCTCTGATGCGTTGCCAGGTTCTTGGAATATGCCCTAGAGCTAGGCTAGCTTTGAGCAATTCACTTACCCTGTAGTGCAGTGTGTTGCCTCCTTTTTGGAGTAGGATAGGATAAATCCTGTCTGGTCCCGGTGATTTATATGGTTTGAGGCTGTTAATAGCCCATTTTGTCTTTTCCGCATCTACCACTGCCTTCGCTGTTCGCCAGTCTATCCTGGATGCCCATCGTGGTCGATCCAGTTCTGTCGCTGGAGAGTTCTGCGGTGGCATGGTAGGTATTGATCCAGGGAAGTGTACCTTGAGTAGCTCTTCCATGGTTTCTTTCCCATTTCCAATGTAACGTCCGTTATCTTTTTTGAAAACGTGTATAGTCTGATTAGGGTCCTTGGAGAGAATCTTCTGCAGTCTGGCACACTCGTAAGTCTGTTCTATCTTCTCACAGTGCCTCCTCCAGGAGTCTCTCTTGATTTTTCTCACCAGTTTGCTGTATTCAGTTAAGGACCTCTTATAATCCGTCCATTCTTCTGAATTTTCTTCAGTTCTATTAAACTTCTTTCTTAACTGTCACCGTTTTTCGGCGAGTTCATTGTTCACCAGGGCACATTCCTGTTGGATTTCTTCCTCACCGTTGGGCAGTTGTTTTCAAACGCTGAGATAATTGCTTCCTGTGTTAGGTCTGCTGCTATCTCTAGGTCTGTTGTGTTCTTAATTTTTACCATCGTTCGGTCTAAACTGTTAACTAGCTCTGCATTATATGCTTCCCAGCTCGTTTTTCGCGGGTTACGGTAGTATTCTATTTTCGGTTCGGTTCCCGAAATTTGAAAATATATGTGTCTGTGGTCAGAAAAACTTTCTTCCTCGGACACATGCCAATTACTCACGAAGTTACTTATGTAATGAGTGCCAATCGTGATATCAATAACCTCCTTTCTGTTTGAGTTAGCGAAAGTTGGTTTATTTCCTTCATTTAATACGTTCAGATTGTTAGCCGTAATAAATTCTAGTAATGACTCACCTCTTTCGTTGGTGTTGGTGCTTCCCCAGTTTAGATTGAGTAAGTTGGCATCGCACGCAATGATTAGCTGCACACCCTTCTTCCTGGAGTACTTGACCAGTTCTTCGACTTCCCTGGTTGGTGGTTGTCTGGGGTCATCGTAAGGAAGATCGGCCGATGCGAGAATTGCTTCTCTAGTCCCATTTCCTTGCCCCAGTGTGATGAGGAGCGCCGCTAAGTCCCTACAACAAAAATTATTAAGCGAAAGGGATTTTATACATTTCTTAACAATAATGCATGTTCTTGGGAGGTCAGAGGTTCTGTCATAAATCAACTCACCAATGCCATCCATTCCCATAATCTTACCTCTGTTAATCCAGGGTTTTTAAAGAAGGGCCACTTCATACTTACCTCTTATCACAGTAAGTTCCGCCGAAGCCCCTTCACTGTGATGGAGGTTCCCCTGAAGTACCCTGAATTTCACCGCCCCCTCAGGACCCTGCAAGTAACCATGTTAAGCTTATAGTAAGCTTTAAACCGGTTATTCACCAAGGCCCCATGGGAGACCTCGTCCTTTTTCTTCCACTTTCCGACTCAGGAGAAGCCAGCCGTTCACCCTCAGGTTGGCATTTTGCCTCCCCAATCGTTCTCGCACTTTTTCCTCCTGATCTGCTGGTCCTGGATAAATACAATGACCCTGGGTCGTCTTGTGAGGTTTCTCTTCCCCATTTTGGTTTTGGGCTCATGTTCCTTAGGAGCCTGCTCTTAAGGCTTCTCCTGCGTCCATGTTCCCTCCGCCATTTTTCTTGCCTTGGTCTGCCTTCTTTTGAGATTTTCCTTTCTTGCTGGACTTTTCCAAGCCCAGCGATCTGTTTTGTGATCGTTTCAGTGGTTCCGGTTGTTCCGACTAATGCGTCACTTTCGCTTCCGACGATGGTCCTGTCTTCATCTGAGAGCATACTCTCTGATTCAGACTTCCCGCCGTCATCTGATTTTTTGTTTTTGTTACCTGGTTCCATTTGAGTCCCACGAGTAAGGGGGAAGGGGTGTGTCCAACCCTACGGTGCCTCCTGCACAGGGTTAAGGCTAGGTTACTACTAGGGTCTCGCCCGGTGCCCTAGAGGAACCGTTCGTGACACTATTTAACCCTAGTGCAATTCATCCCTCGGCGGATTTAGGTTGGTTCGATCCGCTGTGTTCTGTGTAAACAAGGCCACCACGTGAAGGTACACAGACGGTCTTGGGAGAAGCATCCTCGAGGGTTTGCTAGTCCTTCTCTGCTAGTCCCCTGAGTCGGTGGCTAGAAGCCGACATCTTGACCCCTTGATTAGGATCAATCACAGATCTGCCTTTTTTTCCAATTCTTCCTACGTAATGTATTAGGAGAAGATTAACAATCGATGACGCACACCAAGAAATGTATTATTTCAACCATACTATCTTTATGATCTAAAATGTATGTATTGAAAATGTACTTTTTAGACATAATATTGTATGTTCCACAGGTACTAAATTGGTACGTATATTTTATGACGTTGAAGTAAAAATAAAGAATTGTGTATACTTTTGTGATTTTTAGTTGAAAATTAATTTCAAATGTCCCGATAAGAAGGTATTTGGTATATTTGCTGGAGACCGGTATTACCCTTAACGTTCGAAATGCTTATACCATTTTTTGCGCGATCGTATTGAAATATTCGAATTTCGAATAAAATAATTTAAATTTCTTCGAAATGAACGAAATGTCAAAAGTGACATTTATACTTCTCGATCAGTTTAAAATATAATTTGCATTTTGGTGAAATTGTTTTCATGCTATTTATTACTTTTTATATTGTTCTGTTCGATTCTGTTCATTAAAAAATATCAATCTTCTTATTTTTTTGTTTCTTTTGTGTAATGAATGAAGAAATATATTATTTAGGGCACTTATATGTATGTAGGGCTAGGACGTAGTTTACTTACCGACGTCTGAACGGTAAGTGAATCACTTACCGACGTGTTTGTCTTAGAAACCAGTAAACAAAACCTACCGACCTGACAAACGATGCTGTAAATAAACAAAAAGGATCGATCGCGCAAAAATATATTTTTTGCGCGATCGATCAAACATTGCTGTCGACCGGTAAACAACCCTTACCGTTCTTGGTACTTGATATACTATTATTAACTGACTTTTCATTTGACATACTACATATAATCAATATAATCTTGATAAACTATAAAATGAATATTAAGGAGACTAGAAAAAACACTAGTTCCAACACTTTTGTCAATCTCCTTCACTTGTTTGATAACGCTACTGTGTTAGCAAAACGCGTCACAGGATTTAATTGAATATTAGTTCAAATATAATGCAGTTTCAAAGAAATTAACTTTATTCTATCGGTTGAATCGTTATTTTCAAAATGGTTTGAATGCTAGTTCGATTGATCCCAGACACGGATGATAATTGCCTTGTTCTTAACGTAGGATCTAAATAATAAACATGTCCAAAAATTGTAACTTCACAAGAACATTATTTCCAAGCTGTCTATTTTCTCGTTTTTCATTGACCTGTTTCTATGGATATTTTCCTTCAAATAACTGAGCCGTTACCTTTGTACACAAATTTTTCATAAACTAAACCGAAATGATATTATCTACCCTAACGGCAATTGAATGAGCCATGGTATCCTCAATAACACTTCAAACAAAACTTCGCTTCGATATACGAATTCACTAATCTCACGTTCTTCATGTGTCCGTATCGTATCCATTTGTCTCTTACAAATGTGATGAAAAAATAATAAAAACAATGCGAATCAAGAAAGTCAACATTTGAACCATTTGTGTACTTAACGACCATTTTCACTATTTTGACAAAAATGAAAAGAATTCCAATTTTGAAAACTCTTGGTGAGAATCAAACAAGTGCATAATTTACATTCAAAAATGTAATTTATTAAAAAGTAAGCATTACATATCAGGCCGAATTTTGAAATCTAAGGACTTTTGTGAACAGAATTTAAATGGCTTTGAAATGATACTTCACTCGACCCCAATGCCACTTAAATATTTTGAGATTATGCTCACCCCCTCGAGAAGGTGGAAGAAGCGAAGTGATACAAACACACACACACACACACACACAGAAAGAAGTGCCTTCCTTTGATCAAAAATCGACAGGTCTCTTCGTTTATTCCAAACGTTGGCGTAGCTCCTGATAATGGATCTGTATATAAATGATGTCTATATTGAAATTTACTCTTAATGCCTTCTAATATTTTCACATACCAAGGATAATCGTTAAATAGTATTCTTGGAATAAATATTTGGTCAACTCCAAGGTGAATATTTATCAGGTATATTAATTATGATTTTCTAGAATCCTTTGAAATACCTAAATCCCGCCCAAATATTAATTCTGGTGACACAGATTCAAATGAATCACTAGGATTAATATCAAGCACTGTTTAACTTTTTTTAGTATTTGTTAGTTTAACAAATATTATTTTATAGCGAATTTTGTAATTTGTATACCTACTGTAGTTTACACAGATGAGCTTCAAGATATTGTACTTCATGAGTCTCTCTAGAGTTTTATCATATTAAACTATTGAAAGTGTGAGTTTTGATTGGAATTTTCAAAAAAAGGATCAATTAATAACATATATCTTCTCTATTCCAAGGAGAAAATTGCGGAGCTGGCTAGACAAAGAGCACCTATTCAAATGGGGGCTGAAAGGAAATCATTTCAACCTTCAGACCGATTTGAACCAAATATGCCGCATTAGGCAAACAACATTATACTTTTTTAAGTGGAACACAGTAAATTCAGACATCATACTCAGCAGAAAGTGCGCGATCCTTAGAGCAAGCGTGGGACTGGGACACATACCAAAGGTCTGGAGAAAAGTAAGGGTGTTTTTATTCCTAAACTTGGAAACACAGCTGATAATAAAGCAAAGTCCCTAGGGTCCATGAGTCTAATGTCATAAGTGCTTTTAAAACTGGTAGACATGCACATTAGAAGAGGGCCGTTGGGCTAGAGTGTGGTATCGAAAAAAAGGAAGTATAACTAGTAGCCTTCCTTGATATAGAGGGTGCTTTTGACATCACTTCTCACGAGGTAATCACGAGGGCAATTCTTCAAAAACAAATTGACGGGACAAGCTGCAGATGAGTTCATAATGATTTCATAATTCAATTGTTTTTAATTTTTGTATTGAACTTGGAAAGTAGTGGAAAAAAGTGTATATACACCGCAGGGGTGAAAACATTTATAAGCCTCGTACCTTATTCTGCTCGGGGCTTTGCACCGAGTTTTGGTGCTCCGTCAAATATAATAGCCTCCACCACCTTGGTGTATAATATACCATTTCTTATTTCCTTCTTATTTTCATAAATAATAGGTCTTTCGTTTGACGTTGTTGTCAATGCAGAGTACAAAACATATCTACCCTCCAGCTGGTGCTGCCCTAGCCCTAGTCCTAGTCCTAGTCCTAGCCCCAGCCCTAGTCCTAGTACCAGTGAAAAGGCTAATTAAACGTTTGTGAATTATTTTTATCAGTAAATGTGATTATAGAACATGTACTTGTGGTATCTTTGAGTTCGTAATAGAAAAATTTACTTGATCTGGTGCTTTTTCTCTCAAGTTCTCAATCAATTCCTGAATTTAAGGTTTTAAATAGTTGACCAAGAATGTCCTAATAATTGATTTTTTTTATTGACACTTTTTTTGCAAGTGCAGAAATAGTGGAACACAATGACATTCTAAATAATAATATCAGAACCATGGTTAGTTGCTTTTTCGTTGACGTTCTCAATTAATCATAGGTACACCTCTACAGGCTGGCAGTAATTGAGAAGTTTAACAAATTGCTGATTATATAGTGGTGTGAAGCTACGAAAATAATTATTGATAAAGTTTTCTCCAATTTCTTATGAACTCATCGAATTTTTTTGGTCATAGTAGACGTTTTACAAGCAAGTGGTGTCGCTTTGATAACAAATACATAAATATGTTTGGATCGTTTGAAACGTTCAAGTGTTTTGATAATATATTTTGGAATAATCTGTATCAGTTTAAAAAAATATAAACCTGCAATTCTTTAGTTAGTAGAATAAATAAAGCAGTAGCCCGGTGTAACATTCGTGATTCAAATAATGGATCACTTCACCCAAAGGTGAAAATCCTGTAAATAATCGGAGACGAGAACTTTCAGTGGTGTTGAGGGAACGATTTCGTTTGGTGAACATTGCACTTAATGATAAATAATTGTCATTTACGATTAAATTGTCATCAACGTTGTATGGCAAATAGTGGAAATCTAACGGCCATTCCTATAGAAGCGCTTGTTCGGAGTAGTGGTTGCTTTATTGTATTTTAATGTATTTATACCGACAGACATGATTTGTTATCAATATGGATTGGGTGTGAAGCAAAAAAGTAAAGGAACGGGGTAAACGCTTTGTTGGTGCGTTTTAGTACGCTGTCGGGTAGAGTGTGGAGTATATATTAAATGGTTTATGATTGCTCATAACTCTTAAACTTGAGATGTTGTGTAGAGAACGCACTACACTGGAATTTGTTTTTTCCTCAATTGCGCGCGTGTCTTCAAAGTTCAAAGTAAAACATAACCTACGTTTTGTGAAATTTTTGGATGTGGTCGTATAATTGGTTTCGTCAATTCGTTGCACTTAATATTGGTAATTATAATCTATAGGAATATAATTGAAAATATTGAATAATTTAAATTGAAAAAAAATTCTGATATTCTTTCCATTTAATATATTACAAGTATTAATGACAATCTGAAAAACTTTGAGGAATATGAAAAATCCCATTTTATCTATCAAAGGAGTAAAAATTTTAATTATATCGATAATACCATTTAGAGTGAAACTTATTATACATAATTGCCTGTACAAATAACTATACCAATGTAAACCTTAACCTGATGGTATCGTATATAAGCCAAAACGGAAGTTCTTACAGAATGCAGTGCCAAATCGACCAGCATACAAAAACAAATGTGCTATCCTCAACTAATCAGCTTAATTCAGTGATTCAACAACCAAATAAAAAAAAATGAATCGGTTATTACCGATAAACCCAACACGATCGAGTGAACCTCTAAATCTCGATTATAACGAGACACACGATCGACTATGAATCATCGTTTTATGTAAGAGGCCAGACTTCGATAAGTACCAAAACTAGTTCACCTAGAAAATTCTAGCTATAATCAATATCTGACGACATACTGGAAATTTATGGCAAATCTGGTAGCAGATTAAAATCATGATTTACGGGCAGTCCAACCATGAAAATTGGAAAATGTCTAATAAATTACGACCCGATATTTATCATCGTGTAGATATTTAACAGAATATGTAGTATGAATTTTGTTTTCCTCTGTTGTGCATATAATATTTATTTATCAATCGATTCAGATGCAAAACTTTACCTAGTCAATTTTCATAACGTCTTAACCATTTAATGTATTCATTTCCACAATAATTACTGGAGAAAATTGGAATTTTGTGTATTCAACTTAATAACTTTTTTTGCGTCGAGAAATGACAGTTCGGCCCGATGATACGAATTCTACCATAAGATCCAGTGATACAATACATAGGGTGTTTTGAAAAAAGGTGACCCCTACTCTAGGACAGAAAAATGGAGTTTGCGTAGTAACAAATGTTTGTAACGCCGTGTTCAAGATAAAGGGTGAAGAAAAAAAAATGATATAATATATTATATATATATAGACATTTTTCACGATTTTACCAAAACTACTGGCAACATTGTAGTGTAATTTCACACGAATATGTTTCATGGATATGTTCTGGAAGCTGATACATCCCTTGAATTTGTTTTTATATCTAACTATCATATAGAAAATAGAGATAAAGCTCCTAAAAATATGAATAATAGCTCATTGGATTCGGAATGACCTCTAGAAAAATGTGTTTCGAGGATTTTACTGCACGTAAAAAATTGCAATTGTTATTAACAAAATAAAATGAAAAAAAAGAGGTATTTTATTTATTATGTGTATTTTATAAATTATATTAATTTTTTACGTGACAAATAAAGTGTCCGGTGCAACTTTGGTATCGTGTAATACTTATTTAAAACCGTTATAAAAAATGAAAAAAACATTTTTTTAGTATTTTGATATACTTACATGTTATATTCACAAAACCACGTTTGGGTTTTTAAAAATGATTTTTATTTGCACTTGAGATACAATAATATGATGAAAAAAGAAAATTTAGTAATCGAGAATAAAATTGTAACTAACTGGATTGCATTAGATAAATCTAATTTATAAGTTTTTTAATAAAACGTCAGCGTTAATTTTTATGTAAAATGCAATCTAGCGTCGTTCCCATGAAAATAGAGAAGCTGTTATCATCTTGTAATATGACATCGGTGTAACTCAAACGTCAGCAATATTTCGTATATAACAACTCCCCCATAAAATAAAATTGCTGGTAAATAAACAGCAATTTGAAGTTAATAAAAATGAGAAATACAAAATTTATAAAAGTAAAGAATACAAAATTCATAAAAGTTATAATTTACAAGATTAATACAATTACAAAATTATAAGGGTATAGCTTAATTAACAACTTCTGATTCAATTTCTTCGGGTGCGTCGAGCTTGGGTCTTCTTTTGGGAAGGATATTTTGAAGTCCGATAAAAACTTTATTTGATTTTTCTGAAATAGGCTCTTCTGTTGGTTTCTTGACTCTAATATTTCTAAATTTGTAACACGTGTAAAGAACAATTAATAAGGCAATGAGTGCAATCGTAAAATAAGTGAACCAAGAGATATTTTTCTCGACAAACGGTTTGTTTATAAGTTCGTCTGAATCTCTAGAATATTGGTCCAATTTATTTTTCGTTACTTGTAGATCGTTCGCGTTAATGTTATTTAAATCTAGTTTTTCCAATTTTGGTATTTCTAAATTATTTGGTACACTTTGGCAGCAATTGTAGTCAATTACTACTGGGTGAGGTTCATGAGATATATTAATAGTTTTCCTAGCGTTGGCTTGTATTTTGGTTATACCGACAAAACCGAAGCACTCCGAAAATAATTGTAAAATAGAGTTTTTATTTATAGTTAATGTTTCTGGTTTTCTGTTCGGACAGTAAATAGTCGCACGTACCGGTTCAGCAATTAACACTAGCCACATGTTTTCTTCAAGTTTTTGTACATTGTAACCTTGTCCGTTAACCACCGCACTTTTACAGTTTTCTGGAAATGTCTTATATTGTTTTAGTAAACGGGCCTCGCACATTGCGTTATCGTCTATAGGATAAGCGTAAATATCACGGCACAACTTTTGATTCGTCGATAGTTGCTTGCATCCTTGTAGATTATCGATGGGTATATAAGTTAAAGAATTATCATCTCGCGCTAGGTATTTTTGATAAAATGATAAAATATGGTGAAGTCCAGTTCTATTATCATGCATATATTGGAATTGGATATAAGTGATATAGAGTAAATACTTGTAATTCAATAAGTGGAATTTTGAGAACGAAAACAAGATCTGAATTTGTTTGATATGCTTCAAGATTAATTATTTCTAGGTATTGTGAAACTGTTGAATATTTCATTGGTAATGGTAAACTTTTTCTTACGGTATTCTCAGATATTTGTTTAAGAGCAGTAATTAAATTTTCGGGTTCATTTATAGAAGTATGGATGATTTGAAGCTGTGCAAATGTTATTGAATTTAAAATATCGTTAATACTACTTTCAGCAAGATACGCGTAACTCTCCATTAGTTTTCCACAAAATTCAAAGAATTGTAATTTTGCTTCGATTAAGGATATATCATTAGTAGCTTGTTGAATAGTGGTTTCGATTTTGGTTATATCTGAATTGAATACTTTTTCGTCTAGTTTAAATTGTTCTATAGTGTTATTAAAGTCTGTTATCACTGTACTTGTTACTGATAATTGATTTTTCAATAAATTTTTTAGCTGATTTTGGTTTTTAGTTTATTGATACAGTCTGTGAAATATTCACCGTCAGAGGCATCTAGGTTACCGGTAATTGATTTGAATATACTACCGATACCATTGATTAATCCTCGTTTTTGTCTTTTCACGGCAAAAGATATTTCGTTGAACTTTTGACTAGTAGATTTCGAAATTTGTTGTAATAATGCTAAATGGGATTTTACTTCTGACTTAAAGGACGTTATGAAATGAGAATTTGACGCGAAAGTATTTTGAATTGTTCCTAGGATTCTATTGTTTGTTTCAAAGGTTTGCTTATGCTGATATTATGTTTTTATGTACTAATAATGTCCACTCGTCATTCGAGACAATAAGTTTAGTTTCGTCGTGATAGTAGATTCCAATCGTATTGTTAATAGGCTCAATTTTATATTGACATGCTGCTGTTCCGATCAGCAGCAGGAATCTGAAAATAAATTAATTTTCAGTGTAAGGTTTCATGAGATCAAAATTCATTTTAGACTGATAATTTGTTTCTAAATTTAATACTGTTGCAGAATTTTTATGTATTTCTAGTATTTCGAATGGGCCTTTAAACTTATTTCCCAATTTGTTTTTAATTTGAGTTTCCTTTACGTAGACTTTGTCACCTATTTTATATTCTGGTTGATTTTTAGGGACATGTCCATCAAATCGAATTTTTGCTTTTTCTTTTTGTTTTGAGGTGTTTTCTCTTGCTATTTTGTAATAGTAAGAGATACGGTTGTTTGAATCTATGATAATAATAATAATAATAATAAGTTTATTCTGGAAAAAAAATATACATAGTATTTGACAATACACATATAAGATAAAACAATATCATGCGAATAAACTAAATATCCACGGAAGTATAGGTAAATACTTGTTTGTGGTATAGGAAACTTATGAATAAAACTATATCTATTGACAATATTTAAGAAATCAGTTGAAACAGTATTGGAATGTATAAATATGATTTTTTTTCTATTATAAGTATTTATTCATATAAATTACTTTATTCACGAGCAAAGACAATAAACAACATGTATAACAAGAGAATTATCACGACAAAAATGGTGAAGCGGATACAATACAAATTACAACAGAAATCAAACAAACTTACACTACAACTCGCTTAAGACCTTTACAGGTTGCGCGCGAGCGTTCTCTTTTTTAATTCACGTTTCAAATACATTTTGTCCATTCCAACTTGCTTATATATGCATTACACTTTTTTGTCCAATTGAGTATTCCTTTACTGTTCCTAACGTGTGTCTCCTTTTTTTTTTTTTTTTTTTTTTTTTTTTTTTTTTTTATT
>CAJUYI010000382.1:22169-36321 GCA_910591695.1 Galerucella pusilla
TTTTTTTTTTTTTTTTTTTTTTTTTTTTTTTTAGTTACATACTTACCTAAATCTAGACATTTAAAATATCTCTCTCAATCAGGGAGTGAATAGTAGACCTTTCAACTTGTAAGATAAATGATTTTATATATGATTTGAAAATACCTATTGAATTAATTTCTTATAAATAATTTTTATATCTGCTTGGTAAAAAGTTGTAAATTATGGTCCTTAGAAATTTCAATGATTTTCGTCCTATGGTTTTGTTTTTTAAAGCAATTTCTATATTTTCTTCAAGTCTGTATCGGGTGTTGTAATTATGATCAATTTTTTGGAGTAGTGATGATTTATTCTTATAAATGTATATAACGACATTGTAAAAATATGTTTGTCTAATATCCAATAAAGATGTGTCTAAGAATAGAGAGTTAGTTGGGTAAGTATTCGTTTTTTTATAAATTATTTTTGAAAACCTTCTTTGGATAACTTCTAATTTTTTTAGGTGTGTTTTTGATGCAGAACCCCAGCATAATATTGCGTAGTTAATTCTGGATTCAACAAGTGAATGGTACACTACTCTCAGATAAACAGGTTTCAAGATAGTTCTCATATATTTGATTTTATATAATAGTGGTCTTAAGTTGTTTGCAATGTTATTTATATGCAAGTCCCATCTAAGGTGGGAATCTATAATTACTCCTAGATATTTAATACTTTTCTTCAATTTTATTATTTTTTTCCTTGACTTGTCTATTGTCAACTCGGTAAATTGGGGTAACTTATTTTTATAGCTACAGAATGGGACAAACAACGTCTTTTCAAAATTAATAGTCAGCTGCCTACAGTCAAACCATTCAGAAATATTGTTGAAATCTGTCTCTATTTCTTCCTTCAGCTCTTGCCACGTATTACCCTGGTAAAATATCGCCGTATCGTCAGCGAATCCGATGATGTTTCCTTTAGTTTTTAGAGAAAACAAGTAATTAATGTATATTAAGAATAGGGTTGGTCCCAGAACTGTGCCCTGAGGTACTCCAAATTTGATTCTCCTATTAGGGCTAATACAAGTTTCTATTTTAACAGCTTGTTCTCTGTCACTCAAGTAACTTTCAAATAAGTTCAATGGAACTCCGTGAATTCCTATATCCTCCAAGGTCACCAAGAGCTGACTATGAGATACGGTGTCAAATGCCTTGGCAAGATCCAGGAACACGCAAATTGAAGGCTTAGTTGCATCCAGCGAGTCATAGATTTGGTTTATCAAGGCTACTATAGCATCACTTGTTGAAAGTCCTTCCCGGAAACCAAATTGAGATTTTGATAAAATATTATATTTATTTAAATATGCAGTTAACCGAGATTTTAGGGATTTCTCGAAAATTTTTGCAACTGTTGATATTAGTGAGATAGGTCTGTAGTTTGATGAACATTTTTTATCCCCTTTTTTATATATTGGAGTTATTATGGCCTTTTTAAATTCTGCTGGACACTTCCCCGTTTCGAAAATGGAATTGATCAAATCAACTAAATATGGAGCGATCATTTCTGCAATTTCTTTGATAGCTTCAGACTTAATGTTGTCTATACCTGGTGCCTTTTTGTTTTTTAATGTTTTTATAATATTTAATACTTCCGGCTCTGTTACAGGCGTTAAAAAGAAGGATGTATTCATCTGAATACGATCGTTCTTGCAAACAGGATTAGTTGGGTTATTTATTTTTCTTGCTAATTTTTCTCCAACGTCAGAGAAAAAGTCGTTAAATTTTTGTGCTATATGTATAGGTTCCTTGACTGTGGCTCCATCCTCTGTGACTATTTCTTCTATTTTATCTTCATTTTGATTATTATTACAACCTTTTATCAAAGTCCACAATTGCTTGGGACTATTTTCACTTTCTGTTATTCGCTTTGAGTAATAATTAAACTTTGCCGCCTTAATAGTTTTATCGACAATTCTCCTGTAATTTAAGTACTCTGTTTTCATTTCGATATTACCGGGTTCTCTAGAAAGTTTCCTGTAGAGTTTATTCCTTCTCTGAATAGAAGTTATTATACCCCTTGTAATCCATTTTTTTCTTTTAATGAACCCACGATTCACTTTCGTCGCAATTGTGTTAGATGAAATGTATGAGCTTAGCGTTTCTATTAAATAAGTTGCCTTTTGATCTACGTCAATATAGTTTTTATATTCGGTCCAATCATGTTTGTGCAAGTGTTGTTTCAGTTTGTTGTAGTTTACGTGTTTAATAGTGTGCTCCTTTTGAGATTTTATTGTTGGAGATGATGGAATGAATGCAAAAATCCCCCTATGATCACTTATAAAAGTGTCATATACAGATGCTATACAATTATCCACGCTGTTATTCCTGCTTCTATAAAAAATGTGATCAATGCAACTTTTAGACAAACCGCAAACTCTAGTGAGCTTATTTATTAGAGAACAAAAGCCGTATTCTTCCATAATAATCAAATAATTGGAAACATTGTCGCTAGTCAATTTCAAATTGATATTTATATCCCCGATTAAAATGTGCTCCGTAATTTTTAATTTACTTGCTTCTTCCAGGTATGTCTCAAGATTAAGGAGAAATTCATCATCATTAACTGGTGGAGGCTTATATATCGAGGTTATGGCCATTTGATTATTATTTTTCGTTTTTAATATTACTTGTATGGCACGACACATTCCTATAGATATCACATTATACTTATATTCGAATTTATTTTTAATAAAAACTATAACTCCATCATTTTTGTTTATATTACCTTCACTATATAGTAAGTCGTAGTTTTCAAGCTGAAACAAGCTATAGTCATGCACTGTGAAAGTTTCACTCAAAACTATGCAATCATAGGAAAATGAAAGTTGATGTAAAAATATTTTCAATTTATCCAGGTTTTTGTTTACACTACATATATTTTGATGAAAAATAGTGAATTTCTGACCATTTATATTGTTGTAAATATTATTAATTTCATTTGTTGACTTCATCTCTAAAGTATGATATATTCGGTAATCAATTCTTGTTCGTTATACAACTTTTTAGGGGGTCTAGAGGACGTATGTCCGAATACGAGTTCGTATGGCGTAAATCCGTGCGTTTTGCTTACCGAATTATTGTAAGCAACAATTGCATAAGGTAAAATATTAAAGGGGTGTTCATTTGGGTGATCCGCTAGATGCACACGGATCATTTCTAATAAGGTAGCGTGTAGTCTTTCTAAAGACCCATTACTCTATGGATGCCCGACACTTGAATATGTCAACTTAATATCGAACATCTTACAAAGATCTTTCATCAAACTATTATTAAATTCGAGTCCAGCGTCGCAATGGATGCGAAGTGGTGCACCAAAATGTTGAAAATAAACTAATAGTCCATTAACAACCGATTTGGCAGTTTTATCCGCAAGGGGGTATGCTTGAGAAAATTTTGTTAGCTCGTCCCTTATCGTAAGGGCGTAATTTCTTTGGGGTACCTCTAAAATATCAACGTTAATACGTTCGAAAGGTGTTTCAGGTGTTTCAGTTATAACTAGAGGACTGTCTAAGTTTTTACGACAAACTTTTGCCTCTTGACATGCGCGACATAATTTTATATATAATTTTCGACATCTCTATTGAGACCTGCCCAATTATATTTTTGTCGTATTCGTCTAATAGTCTCATTAATTCCGCGATGAAGGTGGCTTTTGCCATTATGGAAATGATCTAGAATAATCGGTATCTGATTTTTATCTGGTTCTTTGGTTATTTTGACAAACTGTGAATTTTACGTTAATTTCTGAAAGTAAAAACGATGTCTCTAATATTGGCAGTTCAGGATTATTCTCGATCGCATATTTTTCAGAAGATTTAAATAAATTGCGATTTCTGTAAATTGCTACAAATAAATGTTCAGAACTACTTGTTGGTTCTAATGGTAAAGGTATAATAAAATATTTTCTA
Source organism: Galerucella pusilla (assembly GCA_910591695.1). Taxonomy (NCBI): domain Eukaryota; kingdom Metazoa; phylum Arthropoda; class Insecta; order Coleoptera; family Chrysomelidae; genus Galerucella; species Galerucella pusilla. The sequence goes on from CAJUYI010000382.1 coordinate 26,098, forward strand.
TTTTTTACAGATTTACTACTTAGTACATTAATTTTTCCGTAAGAAAAATCGGCGTTTTCTTCAAATATGTCGTCTATTATTTTTTCGTGAAAATCTTGTGAATTATCTTTTTGAAAGAAAGTCAAAATGTTTTTATTCTGCTTGTCTAGTAATTGAATGTTAGAATATTCTATTTTAGAATAATCAGTCAATGATTTGGTTTTATATAGTTCGACAAATCTTAGAAATTCCTGTTCGGCAACATTCCAGTCAATTTCTATTTCATTTTCATCCAACTCTTTAGATGGCCCTGCATGCTCGAGAGTAGGATAGATTGAGTAAGATATAGGTTTGAAATTTTCTAATTTTGATTTAAAGGAAACAAAATCTTTTACGTAATTAATTTTCATACGAGAAAGTGCATCGGCGTTCTTATTAGATTCTCCAGATTTGAATTAAATTTGGTAGTCGTATTCCTCTAATTTGAGGCGCCATCGTGCCAGGCGACTGCCAGGGTTTTTTATCGAAAATAACCACGTAAGTGGTCGGTGATCTGTTATGAGCGTGAATTTTCGGCCATACAAATATGGTCTAAAATGTTTCACCGCCCACACAATTGCCAGAAGTTCTCTCTCTATTGTGGAGTACTTCGTTTCAGCTTTACACAAGGTTCTAGACGCATAGGCAATTGGTAGATCTTTACCTATTGGTCCTTGTGATAGAACAGCGCCGATCGCAAATGCACTGGCAGCGTTTGGATATATTAAAATTGGAGTAGAAGTCAGGGCGTTTTTTAATTCTTGGAATGATTTTTGACATTCAGAGTCAAAATTGAAAGGAACGTCTTTTTGTAAAAGGACTGTCATTGGTTTTGAAATCTTTGCAAAATTCGCAATAAATCTCCTGTAATAACCAGCGAGACCTAAAAAGGATTTAATTTCTTTTTGATTCATTGGTTGGGGAAAATTCTTGACACATTCAATCTTAGCAAAGAATGGTTTAACACCCGTTTCTGTGATCAAATGTCCAAGGTATGCGACTTCTTTTCTTAAGAACTCACACTTGTCTGGTTGTAGTTTTAAATTTGCATTTTGATGTCTTTTAAACACGTCTGTTAAGCGGGTAATGTGTTCTTGTATCGTTGAGGAATAAACGATGATGTCGTCCATGTAGACAAGGCATCTCTCGTTTTGGATTCCAGCAAGGACATTGTCCATTACTCTTTGGAATATCGAAGGGGCATTCTTTAAACCGTACGGCATTCTGAGAAATTCGAAATGACCGTTTTCGACTGTGAAAGCTGTCTTGGGTATGTCTTCAGGAGTTATTTCAATTTGATGAAATCCCGAAGCAAGATCTAATGTCGTGAAATACTGACACCTACCAAGCTGGTCGAGTATGTCACCAATATTTGGCAACGGATATTTGTCATCAACAGTGACTTCATTCAGTTTCCTGTAATCTACTACCACGCGCCATTTTTGTTTACCGGACGCGTCGAGTTTCTTAGGTACCACCCATACTGGTGATGACCATGGAGAATTACTAGGCTGAATGATTTTTTGTGAAAGCATCTTATTGATCTGGTCTTTCACCTCTTGTAAATGAATTTGGAGATAACGATAAGATTTTACGTGAGTTGGTTTTGCATTCTGGGTATCAATACTATGTTTTATTTCGTTAGTAAATGTCAACGGATCTCCTTCTAAATAGAATATATCAGCGAAATCAATACAAAGTTGAGTGATCAAGTATCGTTCTTCTTCGTTAAGATGATCAAGTCTTAATTGATTTTTTATTTCTAAACTTCTATCCGTGCACATTTCTTGAGTACTAAGTTAAATATTATTTACAGAATTTGTTTCATATCGCTCTAAAGTTAATTTCGACAATGTAACAGTTTTAGGAATTGCATTAACGTTTAATATTGAAACTAGGAATTCTCCATTTTCGTTTATTTTAACCAAAGCATTTGGCAACTTGACTTTCTCTACTTCTTGAGCTACCAGTATAGCATCAGTATTAGTTAAATTACATTTAAGTTTGAAAATTTGTTCAGTTCTAGGTTCAATAGAAATTTCGTTTTTGTTTATTTTTAGGAAACTGGTTTTTAATTGGAATATCAGTAATTTCATTATCAGTTACTTTATATAAAGGTAGAATTTTAAAATCAGTAATAAGTTGTTTGTTTTTTAAGTCGACTATGCAATTATAGTGTTCTAAAAAATCTGAGCCTAGTAGTCCATCAAAATCAATATCTAGATTGCAAATAAATACTTTGTGTGGATTATTAGATGTAAACGGAATTAGTACTGATTCATTGACTCTGATTTTTTGGTTAGTTATACCTTGAATGAAAACATTTTCAGGGGATCGGTTTTTATAATTTTGGCAAGTTTGTGGTTTGAAAATTGATAAACCTGCACCTGTATCAATTAGAATTTTGAATTTGTTTGTTGCGTCTTTAATATAATAAAGGTTTTTTGAATTAACAGGCAATGCATTTTTTATAGGAATATTTGTTCGGGGCAATTGGGTTCTGGACAATTCAACTCATAGTTTGAATCTGTTGACTGAGATCTGAGGTCGATAGATGATTTTCTACGGAATCTGGTGGTCTCGTTTGCAAGGGACCTTGTTGAAAATCCTGATAGAAGGTATGATTTGGATTTAAGAGGTTATCTGAATTAAAATTATAAATATTTTCACTGTCGAGGTTGAAATTATCTTCCCCAACATAGTTATAGTTAGCAATTTCGGATTCATTTATATTGCAAGTACTATCTTCAAATTCAAGGGCACTATTACCAGTATAATAGTCTTCTTCTATTCCACTATTAACAGTATAATAGTCAGGGAAATTAGGGTTCATTTCTTGGTAGTGTTCTTTATATTCAAGTTAGTTTTCAAAGTATTGGTCTGGATTTTCGAGATAGTTTTGACTATCATCAGTATAATAGTCATAGTTACTTTCAGGGTCATTTTGATTAAAATGAAGGGTTCTTTGTTGACTGAAATTATTATTGGGTTGATTTCCTGGTCTTTGAGGTGTAAGATTCGGATTTTGTCTAATTACGGACGGACGATTTTGATTTTGTTGATTATTTTGGAATTGTAAATTTGACCTCTGCTGAAAGTTTTGGTTTTGTTGATTATTTTGAAATTGTGGGTTTGGACTTTGATGAAAGTTTTGAAAAGGTTGATTATGTGAATTATAGGCTTGGTCTGGTCTCAAATAACCGTTTGGTGGGCCTTGAGACTGTCTTTGACGATTGAGGCACTCGTTTATAGTATGTCCTGTTCTTTTACAAAAATTACACTGTTTGGTTGAGATCTGGTTGGGTTTACGTAAAGGTAAATTATTTGGAACGCGATTATTTTGAACTTTGTGATTTTCAAAATAGGTTAATTGAAGTTCCCTTTTGATTCGTGAAATAGCTGATAAGACATTCTTTGAAGGATTACTAGCCCTAACAATTTGACCGATTTTTGGATCTAGTCCAGTTAATAAAGTATTTAGAGTTAACGATTCTATTAGACGAGTTTGTGCAAATTTTTGATCTACGCTTAAAAGTTGTTGTTTACTTATAGCTGAGTACATTTTTGCTTCTAAAGTTTGCAATCTTGAAACAAACATTAAAGGTGATTCATTTGATAGTTGTTTCATTCTTTGAAGATCTTGGATTAGTGAATTCAAGTCGCGAAAATCTCCAAAATGGGAATCTAAAAGAGTTCTAATTTCTTCCCAGTTCAAAGGGTCGCGTGAGTTGACGAGTTCGGCAGCTCGCCCTTTGAGTTTATTTTTTATATGAAGAGTTAAGAGTACTCTTTGATCATTGTCGGCCATTCTAAAAGCCGTTTTACAAGCATTAATAAAGGTATTTAAGAAAATTTGATTACCGTCATAATCCGGAATAATGGAAAATATTTCAGATAATTTATAAGGTTCAACATGGGGTATTTAATTAGTTTGAGCGATTGGTGCTCTTTCGGGGTTAACATTATTATCGATATTGGTATTAGTTCCACTACGTGTTTCAGGCATTTTGATTCAAAGTAAAACAATCGATGATAATAGAACTTGATTCGAAAAATAAATTGCAAATGTTAAATTATAATGAAATGAGATGATTCTTACGTTATTATTTTCATTCCTTCCTTGGCAGATGAAATCCTTGTCCGTGAGCGTTGCTACACCTGGTTAGCTGTCTGCGTGTTCCTGGTGTCGGAGAGACCGTCTGCTTCGTGAAGAACTGGAGCTGGAACTTATATATTCCTTCAAAGGTTTAGGAACCACCACACTTAGGCCACCCTTGTTCTAAATGTGTTTAGGAATCCTACTGACTGCGCCACTGTTATATTCACAAAACCACGTTTGGGTTTTTAAAAATGATTTTTATTTGAATAACACTTGAGATACAATAATATGATGAAAATAGAAAATTAAGTAATCGAGAATAAAATTGTAACTAACTGGATTGCATTAGATAAATCTAATTTATAAGTTTTTTAATAAAACGTCAGCGTTAATTTTTATGTAAAATGCAATCTAGCGTCGTTCCCATGAAAATAGAGAAGTTGTTATCATCTTGTAATATCACATCGGTGTAACTCAAACGCCAGCAATATTTCGTATATAACATATATATATTGCTGTTTTTGTTATTTTTCTTAGCTCAAGAAAAAAAAATTTAATGGTAGTTAGAATTTGTTTATAACAAATTGTTAAGTTAACAAACAATGAAATTATTGATAATTTTTTTTTCATTTACCTATGAAGAAATGCCAATTATGATTTTTAAAGAGAAAATAATTCCTTAACAAATTATTTGAACAATCGAAATATAAATAAAAGGTTATAAAAAATAAAAAAATTTATTCAGGAAAAAAAATATTTTTTAAAAATCATTATTATTCCAAGACAACATAATGGTAAAAAGAAATTTCTTCGAATATTAAACTTGTCTATTTGTTTATAAACAATTTCTTAACAAATGATGTAAAAAAAAAAATTACAATGATACTTAATGCCATTGTTGGATACGAAAACAGCAATGATATAACATTTGTTTGAGAAAATTTTTTCAATAACATTTCTTGGACTTTCCATTTTTTGTTAACTTCAAGAAAGTATTAAAAATAAAATAATTAACTTTAATGAATTTTTATCGCGGTATCCTGTTAAGTATAAAAAATTCGTTAATCAACAATTGCATAACTTTTTGAGAAACTGATCTAAAATTTTTTTTCCAACGGTCATAAATTCTTCCAAGTATCTGTATGATACCATCATTTATTTAAATTTTTAAATTCATATTTGTTACTATAAAAAAATAATTTTCTGTTGTACGTTTAGCGGCATAGCACCCAAGCCACAATCGCTGCGCGGAGCCCTATTTTCAGCGTTAAATTAATACTATTAATAATAGAGGTAGAGTTCCGGGAGCTGGAACTTTTTTTTCGGAAATTTCCTCCTCTTTGAGAACCCTTTTTCCAAATAGCTTAAGTATTATTAGTTAACAAGTTATTCACAAAAACCTAAATACCTCTTTTTTTCATCTTATTTTGTTAATAACAATTGCAGTAAAATCCTCAAAACACATTTTTCTAGAGGTCATTCCGGATCCAATGAGCTATTGCTAATATTTTTAGGAGTTATTTTTCTATTTTTCACGGTTTTCAACTTGTAGACTGGACTAATAAGGCGCTAGTTATACGGTTTGTACGAAGTAGTATTGAACATAACATTTTCAAGGTTGAACTTATTGAACAAAATTGCAGGAGAACTTAACATCATTTAATTTGGCACCAAATAACATTTCGAAAAATTTGGATTGAGGGTTGTCTTTTCTTGTAATGTTTGACAAAAATCCCAGAATATCGTCTGGCAAGAGCTCTTGGACTTGTCTGTAATGGGTATAGATGCTGTATATATCCTCCAAGTACTCAAAGAAGACGTATTCGTTTGTCTTACGATATATCTTATGCTAACTGTTGGATTCTGATCCACTAAATTTAAATTATTATTATCTCTATCAACTCTATCTTGTTGCTCTTCCCACTTTCTTGACAACATCGTTCAATGGCTCTAGATGTATTTTCACTGGGTAGGTACCTAACTTTCTGCTAAGAAACTGTTCGGTATAACGAGCTACAGCTGCTCTAGGGTTTCCCAAACACTCGCCTGAGGTTAATAACATGTCGGCGTATTCAACATTTAAGCACATTTTGATTAACAACATCTAATTTTGAAAATAACGAGTTTGAAACTTCTAATTATTGTTGACTTATCGTCATAACTATCAATAAATGACAGTTTTCCATGGCAAAGAAAATCAAGATATATCCGTTGAAATCAATTTTGGTGCAACGTTACAAGAAAGAAGAGCCCTCCGTCCCAATTTCTTAACATCTATCCGTTTCAATTAATGACGTCTTATTTTCACGACAAAAAATATTTTATTTACATAATACTTTCTTATTATTATTAATAATTAATAACTTTATCATTACTTCACACCAGCATCGGTTATTACCTCATAATTTTTAAATCAAAATATTCCGAAAACGGGACACAGTATCGAATTTTACCAAAAGTACCTTTTTGGTGTGAAATTGAATGATGTTTAAGTTTACTTGGAATTTTGATTGGTGAATCTAACCTTAAGAAAGTTATGTTCAATACTACTTGGTACGAACCGTGTAACTAGCTCACTCTATGAGAGTCATATAATCGAATTCATGGGATGTATCAGCTTCCAAAATATATCCGTATAAAATTGCATTACAATGTTTTCAGTAGTTTCGGCAAAATCGTAAGAAATGGGTATACACTTTTTTTCTTTAACACCCTTTATCTTGGATACGGATGGCGTTAGGGAAACTTTTTACAAAGCAAATCCCAATTTTTCAGTTTTCTACCTTTTCACCTTTTTTTGAAACAGTTACAAACAAACAAATTTTTAATAAACGCCTTTAATTTCCCAATTAAAAAATAAGTATTTTCTATGATATTCTTCTGCATTTCTTATTTAAGTATTCAATCTTCTGATCTTAACATAACTTCCAGTTCTATGATACGTATATATTCAGTATAGAACATGGGTTTGTTCTCAATGAAAATGTATGGAATCTCACTATACACCCTCACAATGGTTGTTCTATTTTACAATATAACTAACATCTCTTAATTCCACCAGCAACTATAATGAGATTTCCGGGATTACAGACACAAATTGCTAGTGATAGAGTTCGACATTCTGCTCAATCCACAAAAATGAAACTCACATGATTATTTTTTGACGTTACTTAAAACCAAGGAAATGCTTCTTTATTTGTCACATGGGTAAGTTTCTACCCACTATGTCATTATTATAGTGGGAATAATCACTGTGGCTTTTATTTGCCTAGCAAGTGTCAGATACTTGTCAAAATATTTTTTTAAATTGCGTTTTTCATTGTACTAATTTAAATTGTTAATTCTTCTAATATATTCACAATATGTCAACGATATTCTCGTATATTGTAATAATTAATTGAATTAAATTTTTCAATAATTTTATGATAGTTTTATTGATCTTTTTTATTGTAAAAATTTGTGAATAAAAAAATAATCTAGTCAAATATAACTCGCGACTTCCATAAGTTAAAAAATAATTTGACAGATTTTGTTCAAACTTGTTGCCATTTGGAAATAGCCACTCGAGCCCTGCGGGCTCTCGTGACTATTGCCTGGCAACAAGTTTTCAAAATATCTTTCAAATTATTCTCACTCTCTTCTTATATTATTACTGATAATTTTGGCGTCGTGGTCGAGTTCAGTTGCTGCAGCTATAGTCATCACTGTATATAGTATGGCCCAAGAGGAAGGAGTAAACTGGTGATTTTAGGGGCAAATGCTGAAATCTGTTGATTTTTATTTTCAAATGGCCGCTTCGTCACAACACTTTTTCATTTTTTTAGTCCCCTATGTGAGCGTGATATTGTCATCAATGAAATTTTCGAATAAGTTTGTCTTGCAATACAATAATTGGAAGTGCGATGGCGCAACATCTAGCTGAAGACACTAGTTACACTAGACACTAGTTTGAGAACAATAAATTTAATTCTTCGAGGAGTAAAAAGCTCTGCATAAATTCTAAATATCTATGATTCAAGTTGTCTCTGAACATTATGACCTTAAAACCACATTATCTTAAGAACTTTTATTTATAAACGTTGGGTCTGTTATTAATGTCCATTAGAATATCACAAAATACAACGCATTTATCGAAATCATCCTCTTTCACCGTTTTAAGAACTGTTCGATGGCCAACCTGATTGTCTAACGCTACTTGCTGTTAGTGTGTTGTGTTAGTGTGTGTTGGTTTGGAGATTATCTTCGAAAGCTAGAAGAACATCTAGTTTGCTTTTTTACTACCTTTAATGAGGTTTACATGACCCGTTTATCTAAATTGTTTGCTTCTGTGGACTGTGTAATTAGTTTTTGGTTGGAACATTTGATAAATAACGTATATGCCCGGGTACTTCTTTCTGCGTACAAGTTTTATCCTCGCAACCAATTGTTATGAGAATTTCAGTTTTTCAATTAACAAATACATCATAACAATACTTTATAAATTGAAGATGAACAATAATCTATTTTCGTAAGTAATATCATAAGGACATCTATAATTTTTCCGAAAAAAATCGAACAAACACGTTGCTAAGTTTTTATTTCAATAGGAAGCCGGACGCTGGTGGCAACAAAATCCGAGTCGGAGACAAATATTTTTGTACCTGCAAAAATGCATTTTGTTGAAATAATATCACTTTGCATTGGGCAAGACTATGTCATGAGTAACAGATTATTCCGTATAGCTCACAAAACTACGACTACCTGCTGGGGGTTTCAGTCTCAAATCAATCATGTTGGCATATGAGTCAAAACAAAATATTTTGGAATTAAGAATACATAGATTTGAAAGCATCTCTGATTTTATTTTCCGCTACGTACGAATGTACACAAAACCGGCTTGATAGTTACGCTATTAATGAGTATGTATTAAGAAAAAGCAATGGGTGAATTATCTCTCCAAATAAGTACGCATATTGTGTTTTTGGACTTTGCAACCCAACTTACAACAGAATAATTATAAATTTAAACAATTATAGGTTTATATCGGATTAGAGAAGATTAATCGACCAAGGGTAATTGTATTATAATATACTTAATCGGTATAATAAAATTTAAAAATTTCTGACCTACGGCACATCGCAAAACAATTCGTAACACTGAGAAATATCCATTCATATCCACTTATAGAAAACTTGATTATTGGTTGACTCAATACATATTTTTAACTTGAAGTTGAATCGTATTAAGTGATTGACTGTAATTATTCGCGAGACGATTGATTGACTTATATTTTTCTCATGACATCATCTCTTTTATTAAAACAATTTTACAATAATTGAAAGTGTAACAATTGCACTTCCGTGCGTGAGTACTGTTACTAATTCGATAATAACACATTGATTTCGACATGGAATTATAAGCGTTGCAAACAATAAATTCTGTTTTTCATACATTGTAGTTAAACAATTATGATGTTTAAAGTATTACTACTAGCATTAAGTGAGGTGGTAAATGGTAACATGAATTACATAAACATTACTGTTTTGTTGGAATCAATCATTTAAATTTAGACTGTGACTATTGACTATTCGACATGCATACGGCTTGGTTGAAAACTTCGTACAATAGAAAACAAATAGTTATAATTCTAAAAATGTCTTTATGTTTCAGCATAATCTCTTTAAAGCTCTATAAACTTGTTACGGGTCAATCACTCGATCGATATGCCAAATTGTACGAGCACTATGAAGAAAAGTAAATGTTAGGATTTACTCTACAGCATCAGAATCCATTTTATATTCCAATAATAGTACTTTCAATTGCTATTTTCATTTGATCCACATAGACCACATATCTTCTTTTAAATCTTGAGTAACTGATCTCCAGTAGTTCATGTTCCAGCCTTTCTAAGTAACTTCAATTCCCTATAAATATATTTAAGTAGAGAATATACCACACAAGTAATGATGAAAAGCAGAGTCAGTCACAGAATATAAAATATTTGGTTTTAATAATATGACATATTTCATTTAAATTTTCTCATTTCATTTGACACCTGTCAATCGAAATTTATCCATTTATAATGGTCGCGTTCATCACAACGTAGCGCTACCGAAGCGATCATCAAT
>CAJUYI010000382.1:47940-69466 GCA_910591695.1 Galerucella pusilla
GTGATAGGTATTCGATACGTTAACGATGAAAAAGTTAATCGCACAGTTACATCAACAACATAGCTTTTGTGGCGCCCTCTGGAAAATACATCGAAACGAATAACATATTATGATTTGCCAGGCCCTAAGACACCTATCTTCAAATTTTTAGGTTTGTATATTCAAAATCTTCCAATTTATTGAGAGAAAAAAATTTTTACATTCAACTTTGCCACCCCGTATCTTTTTTATTATCAATATTTCATTAGAGTAAGTTAGATCAGATCGAAATATTTTTAGGCCAAGAATCTTCCGTTTCACTTTGGACCATCACTTGAGGACCATCCTGTATATACGGGGTTGAGATAAGTATTAAACCAAGTAAATATCTTTTAAACGAAAAGAACGATATTTATGAAAATTTGGAGGTGAGTGCAATAGAACAAAATGCATCTGATGTACATTTTTTGTTAATAATTTACTTCCGGTTTAACCAGAATTACCATCAACTTCTCTAATTTAAATGGGACACCCTTTATATATTTTTTACAGATTTTGAAAGAGCTTGTTGAAACCAAACATTTTGTGGTAATTGCCCATTCTGTTCAAGTGCAGGAATAATTTCGTTATTTAGTAGATCCAAATACTTGTCACCATTCAAGTTTACGTCGAAAAAAATGGGCCCTTTTACCATCCCAGTTGTATTAAAATTTTGTAATGTTTAAGTTACTAGTGAGCGTGATATAGGAGTTCTCTCCGGATGCAAATTATTAAAAATATGACACACTTCTTCATGAGTTCTTACACGATCAACATAACCGATCATCATTAAAATTTCAATACGCTCTTTTTCTCTTAATTGAGCCATTCTAAATTGTGAAATTTATTTCCGTCACTTAGAATTTGGCACTTGGAGAACAAAAGTCGTACTAAACAGTACCCGTTTATTTATTACTGTGCATACAAACAACATCAATTAGTTTATCTAAATAGTTTTTTGCTCTAATGCAAACTTAAAAACAAATTTGCAAGTCATCAAAGAATAATGTTAACACCTAAATACAGTAAGCCACCACATTTTTATGGTCTACTCAAAATTCTTGAACAAAAATTACCATAAGAAAATTTTTTAGCACTTTTGATTCCCCGTGCAACAAACAATCAATTCATATATTGAAAATTAATGATTTTTTGGCAGGACGCACAGATCCATTTATCAAATATAGCTTCTTTTTCAGGAAAGCTAAAATACTTGAACTTCAACATAAACTATTTTTTCTACACGCACATGTATATTATCCATTTTCTGTACAGTTTACAGGATGGAAATGTAGGCCATATTTAACTGAACGGATGTATGAAATCCACCAATCAGCATTTGCGTTTAGTACCCGTCAACTCCTCTGTTTTTCAAAGTAACTTGTTAAAAAAGTCTCTCCTAGAAGCACCGGATCAAGCTCCTAGAAGCACCGGATCAAGAATATTTATTTACAAAGATAAGCTTGAATAAAATAATCCGTACATATTAACAACACATACTAAAAACAGAAAAAAATGGATATTTAAGGGGACTCCATCAGTTTTTGTGGAATTATGTAATACATTTGATGTTATAGATAAGTGATTATCATATTCCTTGGTAGTCCAGTAGTGAGCATCCCAGACTCTCACGCGGTAGACCAAAGTTAAAATCGCCGTGAGGACATTATTTTTTAAATTTTAATTTTATATCCAACTAATTATTCAACGCTTGAAATATTCAGCAGAATATTCATTATTATAGATACTGGTACGGTACCCTTTTGTGCGCGAGTCCAACTCGCAACATCTACTTATAACAGCATCGCAGATTTAAATAAGGAAACCATAACATAATACAAATTGTACATTTAAGAACTGTACATTCATCACAAAAAATCAGTGAAAATATAAAATGGAATTGGTAAAATTATAAATAAAATTGTAAAAAAATTTCAATTTGATTGAAGTTATATTATAGTTTAAAAAAAAATTATTTTTTTCCAGTTTTTTCCTTAAGTGTGTCGTAGGAAAAATATGGTGTTCGACTCGTATGGATTGCAAATATCCACACTAGTTGCACAAAATACTAATGTGGTTATTTTTTATGTAGTTAGTTTAACATCAGATCAAAATTAGAAATTGATCAGACTTTTACAGAAAGGATCAAATTGAGCGTAACATACTTTCATAACATACTGGGTGTCTCATTATATTCTGACTGTTTTCAAGAGCTTATATCTTCGAAACGGTTCTAGATAATAAGATGCGGTTTCCACAGTTAGGTTTAAAATTACCGTGAGTTGTGTTGTGACACATTTATATAAATGGACTACTTCCGGTTTATCCGCTAGAAATGTGGCGTATTTTTAGAATACAGTAGATGTAATTTTTTAAATGGGACACCCTGTCTAATAAGCAATTTCTTGAAAGACGCATATTTTCACTTTTTATCGGTACCTCAAAGTTTAAAATCAGTGCACAGAAAGCGAAGTTAGATAACTTTAACTGGGATACTGTAATGATTGAGATATCTTATTAATAAATAATAATCAAGGAGGCGTTAATATGTCACATCACAAAAATATTGCGATCATTGACAGAACGTCACATTGTGTTAGAACCAGTTAGAACAAGATGGTATTTTGAACCAAAATGTTTGCTTTCAACAAGACGGGGCTCCACCCCATTATTCCTACATAGCCAGAGAATCTGTTAACCAACAATTTGGAAATAATTGGATTGGTAGGACTGGTCCAATAGAAGGGCCTCCAAATTCCCCAGACCTGACTGTCCCAGATTTTTTTGTATGGGGATTTGTGAAAGATAGAGTCTACAACCCGATGCCTGCTACTATTGAGGAATTAAAAAATAACATACGGCAGGTAATGGAAAGTATTCCTCCTGAAATGCTGACAGCAGCATTTGACAACTTGGTTCGATTCTACAAATGTATAGACCGGGAAGGAAGACACATCGAACATTTGTTTTAGAGTGCTCTTAAACATGTTTCCATTTGTTTTTCACAGTTCACTTTAGCTAATAAAGTTCCAACTTTATATCTTAATCATTACAGTATCCTAGTTAAAGTTATCTAACTTCGCTTTCTGTGCACCGATTTTGAACTTCAAAGTACCGTTATAAAGTAAAAACATGCGTCTTTCAATAAATTGCTAAATATACAGGGTGTCCCATTTAAAAAATTACATCTACTGTATTCTGAAAATACGCCACTTTTCTAGCGGGTAAACCGGAAGTACGCCATTTATATAAATGTGTCACAACAAAACTCACGGCAATTTTAAACCTAACTGTGGAAACCGCATTTTATTATCCAGAACCGTTTCGAAGATATAAGCTCTTAAAAACAGTCAGAATATAATGAGACACCCTGTATTTTGAAAGTAGTAACAATTTTTATCAACAGGATTTTGGTCTTGTCATGGTCATTTCCCTCTCACTAATTTTATCAAACTTTGAAGCATTTTGAAGCCCAAATAGTGAATAATGAAAAAATAAAACCAATTATCTGGTGGAAATATTATGTAGGCGATATTTTCGCAGTATGGTCTTATGATTTAGTATCTTTGAATGATTTTTCAACAAATATAAATTGGGGAGAAAAATCCATAAAATTTGAAATTTGAATTGGAAATAACAATTTCCACCATTTTGAGATGTTCTTATCAATAAAACATCTACAGGGTATTAAGAAAGTGTACCTTAACACATACTTATAAGTATTTGAATTGTGAATCTAGTCTATAAGCGTGAGAAGGGAAATACTAAGATCTTTATACGATAGGGACAAAATCATTTGTTTAAATGATAATGAATAAATAAAGAAGAAAACCCCACTAGAATAGTTTTAAATAACAATTATTACCCAAGAGAATTTAAAAACAAAGGAAATTAGGAATATAGAGATTGGCTCATTGTTAATAACCAATCATAATAACTGATAATTCAGCTTACATAATTTTTGGAAAATTAACAATACCGTATGTTAAGGGTTTATCCGGAAGAATTGGGAAAATTGGTGATAACCTCAATATTCGAACTAGCGTTAAATCTAACAATACGTGAGATATATGCTAAGAAAAACTAAACCAAAAACGAAGAAGAATCCTCAAAAAACTGCATATATTAGATATTCTGTGGATGCGATAGAATTTATTTAGATGAAAACTCCTAGATCATTAAAACTCCGAATAAATGAGCACAAATGGGAATTTAATTTCCACGAAGTATTAAATTTAAATATGAGGACCTCTGACAATTTAAAATACGCTGAAACCTCTATAGAATATTTCTGTGGCATATACCTTTTTAGAAATTTGGTAACGATTTAGAATAGTTTGAGTAAAATCAACTTGCACCGTTTCACAATTTGTCGGGGAGATGAAGAAATCGATCAGTAGAAGTAGAACCGGTTTCAGACAGATTTTCAAATATTTAAGGATCCACATAAACTAGCTATTTCTGTACTTTCTTTTTCCAATGAATAGCAGTAGTTTCACCAATAATTGTGATAATGGATCTATTTGAAGCTTTGTCAATTAATTTATTCTTTCCGCAGCTTTATGCCTTTGACCCACTATTCTCTTGTTCCAGTTGCCTGTACATATTTTGCATAATTTTTTGCTTGGATCGCGACTAGGACATACCAAGTTTAATTTTTCATGCTCTAAAACTCAATATATCAACAATTAGAATTTAATTTTATTGCATTTGTTGAATAAATATTTCCATTTTATGAGGAGAAATATTTCCTGTTCATATTTGCATATCTATATCATTCGTTCATTATACAAACTAGAAGAATAACCCGCTACACTTACAATACACTTTGTTAACAAACTACATCTAAGTCGATTCTCTTATTCCAAAACAAGGATAACTATATTCACAGTCAGAAAGCTATAACTTTGATTATTACCAATTAAATAGTTATTATTTCCAGCTCCCCTATTTCGTACGCAATACTGGGACACCCTATATATGTTTTGTAAGAATTATAAATGATATCATGAATAAACCCAGAAGTTTTTTAAAATAATTTTAAATTAATTTTCTTGATTGAGTTCAGAGGTTAATCTATATTTAAATACATAATTATCACTAAAAAATATACATTAAACTGATTTGTTAACTTTTATGACCGTTCTGCCTGTTAACAGTTTAAATAAATTTGTGATAAATAGAAATAAATGAACCGAGTTATTGACATTCAACATCCTGTTGCCTGTAACTCCGCTGGTATTTACCCAATAAATAAACAGGGTGAGTCCAATTTACATACAAGAAAATTATTAGTGAGTTTTAGGGCTAGACTTCTTAATAGCTCACGATTATGGGTGATATGTGAGCACTTGAGATTCCAGCGAAGGACATTTGTCAATGGCGACAATACACCGTGAACTGACAAATTACATACGGAATACGGAACGTTCTTGAAGTTTTCAGTAACTTTTCATTGGAAAAAATGATTATGCTGGTCCTGACATAGTTCTAAGTCACTTGATTACCCTCACTAATTAAAAATGTTGAAGAAGATAGGAAGCTTAATAGCAATCCTGCCCAGCTCAGCGTAATGCAACAGAATGAAATTCGATTCTTTTGAGAAGATATAAATACTTGGAAGTAGAAATAGAACAGAAATTGAACAAAAAATTTATAATAGAGTACAAAACAATACTACACGACGAACTCGACATATTATATCAATAAATTTTCAATAAAATAAAGTTAAATGTGTCTATAACCATCTACCGACCAATATTATTGGGTGTGAATCTTGGAAATGAATAAAAAGACAAATAAATAAATCAAAAATAAACAGCTGATATAGTATATTGGACGAATTTAAGGGGTCACGAAGAAAGACAAATTTAGACCTAACAAAATGTGAGGAGACCTTGACATAGAATCAACATAAGTTTATTAAAAAGAGACAATTGGGCTGGTGGGAATATTTACGAAGAATAAACGACACAAAACAAGAGTTAAAAAAGTATGGAATCAAAAATAAAAAAAAAAAAAGGAAAATGGGAAGATCAAATAAAATATAAGATGGTGTAATGGCAAGAATCCTGCACGAAAAAGGAAAAATGAACTGGAACAAAAACAAGGGCAAGAAATAAAAAGCAATGGGCTCAATTTGTATATAAATGAAATTTTATCTCAACCAACAAATCATCAATGAAAAGAGCTAAAATTTATTTGGAATAAATGTATGTAGGTATCGCTTGTGTTTTAAGTTATTAGATCTTTAGTAACGTTAGTTAACAGTTCTAAACAGCAAATTAATAAAAGTTATAATAAATGATAAATGAAATAAAAGTACATTGAATTTTGGAGTCATATCAACCTAGTACTTTTCTACCTTATTTCATTTTCTATTTCACCAGATGCCCGGAGGAAAAGTATTGTTGCTATTTTTAAGAGCAATTCGAAGAAGACGAAAGAGACTGAGGAAGACATCATGTTGATAAAAAAGTCGGATAAATTCAAGTTCTTATTAGTTTTTTCAGCTCGTAATCCAGGAGGCTTATTCTAGACCCTTCACACTTCACAGCCCTACTAATACTTGCATGTTTAAATCGTTGTTGCCAATACATGGATACTATTATGCATTTTGGTTAATTGTGATAATAGCGAATACTCGTTAAGTTACGAAGGGCAAAAATAGGGATTGCAATGAACAAATAAACCTAGCTGGGGAAAACTATCTTTTGGATTCTATGCTTGTTAGCGGAATGGTTTTCAGGTAGGCAAAGACTAATTGAAGAGTTGGGTCGGATTGCCATCTTAATTCAACAAGTCTTATTCTTCAGAAATGAAATTAGGAAGTTTGAAGCCACCAGCATTTCTTTAGGAAGAGCAATTATTGCAGTTTGAATTGGGCAGGCACGATCAGGTATCTTCGCGCATTTTAATCGAGCTTCTGATTGGCTGAAAGTTAGTAAGCAGCTTATGTACTTTAGGGACCTTGGATTCAAATTCCATATAATCAACGATAGACTTGAATGTTTAAACGAGTTTGAGTGTAAACGATTTTATTTGTTTATGCAGTTTTGCACTATATTATTCAATATTGTGTAGATAGCAGGTGTCTGAGGGCTATTTAAATATTACCTATATAACGAGTGTTATTTCAATCCCAAACCCATTTTGGCTTGTCATTCTATTCCATAGATATTCTCGAAACTTATTTCCTAGGAATACCTCCTGCATCATGTACATCTGAAATATTGGTTTCAATTGAATTTTTTAAAAACAAAACGCCATCTCGAATAAGTGCCATAAGTGATTAGGTTTAGTAAAAGTTAAAATGCAACTTATGTTAGTTTGAAAACAGTATTTTTAAATTTTAAGTTCCAAAAAAATGTATGTCTACTTCACTGTGGTGAAATGGACCAAGGTCTATGTATATAGTCTTATTGTATAAGGCTTTCTTCGTAATAGTTTCCTTTTATAGAAGGCTGTAAGACGATTTTCCATACAAGTAGTGTCGACAAAGTGATGTAGATGCAAGGAATATTGACCGTTCTGCTTAAAAATTACTTTGTGCTAGTAAAACTAAACTTTCTTAATATTTTAATTTCGTTGTGTCAGAGAAATGGATTTTTAAGTAGATTACACAATATTTCATGTTTGTAAGTGGAAAGTAAATATTGTTTATAGAAAGTGTTCTCATTTTACAATAGGTATAATGACTGTTTTTGAAAAAAATGCGCTCCACGCTGCTCGAGCGCATGATCTTTATCCAAAATGATTATTGTAAATGTTAATGTGAATTTCGATGCAGAAATTCACATTTTTAAAATTTAATTTAAATTAAGCATCGATAGGACCTTACGATTAGATCTTGATTTGAGTTGTAGATTATGCTTTCACTAATATTCGGAGGAACTTATTGATGGGCATGTTGAAAGAAAATTGGCTATTAAAAGGTCACTACATCTAAGCCAACACGTCTATCTATCGGAAAAACGTGGAAATGTGGAACAATCCTACACCAACTGGAATCGAAAACGGATCGTTCCTTGCCATAAAAGAGATGCTCTATCGTACGAGGAAAACAAATCTTGATATATTGAAACTTCCAATCATCTCCAATGAGCAGCTGGTTATCTTAGAATTAATGTGGATGCAAAACTAATTTGGAATTGACAACTGCTCGACAAAATATCGGTGAAGGAAATGACACTAAACGGGTGCTTTATAACACATTGATGCTAAATCAACAATACGTATACTGGTGTACAACTATGGTAACCTTCGCTGCCTTACTCCTGTGAGCAAAAACCGATCAAAGAACTTGAGCTATTAGAACTCCAGAAGTTTCTTGTCTGTGCATAACGACCAGAAAATAACTAGTCATAACAAACCACAAGTCGACTTACGCTTAATTCATATCACTGATTGCAATGTGGTCGACCATTTCTCTGGCAGTTTTTGACAGATTCTAATTGTTGTTAGAAAAAACTTACTATTTCTATTACAAAAATAGTTATTTACGTAACAAGTTCCGAAAGTGATATTTCAGGATGAGTAGGCAGTTTCCAAAGCGAGTCGTAGGCGAGTCCTGAAAGCCTGCGAGTCCCGTAAAATCACTTTCGGGTAGCGTTACGTACAATATTTTTTCTGCTCTCGTTAGTAGATAAAATATTAAAAAATAATAGGGATATATACTATATATATTATTTATGTACATTAATTGTACAATTACAACAGTTAGCAGCTTCACTGATTTCATGTGGAATGATTATTTCCTCGTCACTTTCGTTGTCGATTTCCATTTCTGGATCGGAAAA
Organism: Galerucella pusilla; assembly: GCA_910591695.1. Lineage (NCBI taxonomy): Eukaryota > Metazoa > Arthropoda > Insecta > Coleoptera > Chrysomelidae > Galerucella > Galerucella pusilla. Next base: position 56,757 of record CAJUYI010000382.1, read on the forward strand.
TTGAAAATACAGTTAAACTATCAACAAATTTATTTTGAGAGGCGATGTTATAATGAAAATTCCGTAAATGTCAATGCTACATGGATATTGAAAATTATTCCGAAAGTGAAAAAATCGTCCCGAAAGTAAAAAAATCGTCCCGAAAGTAAAACAAAACATTCCGAAAATGGTAATTTACGTTACAAGACCGGAAAGTAGTGTTTTTCAGGTCGAGACAAGCAGATTCCACTTATTTTCGGGTGCGTGACGTACAATATTTTTTTAAGACTTCGATATACATTCAATTCTTTATTTTACTTTTTATAACAAAGTAATTGAAAAAAACTAAAACCAGATAAAATAATAAGTTTGACATTAAAAATCAACGAGCTGTCATCACTTGACAATATATCGAAACGAACGTTGTTATCTACCATAGTAACGTAATCAAGGTAGATAGTATTATAAAAAAGCGATTGGAAAAATGAAAACAAAATGGACGTCAGGGACCGGCAATAGTAGTTTACCTAACTAGTGCGGAAAGGGATACGTTTCCGCACGCTATTGCAGATGGCCGAACGACGCTTTAGCGAGTTCGGCTAGCAATCGCGTGCAGAAAAGTCACTTTACGCACGGGTTAGGTACACTATTTTTTCTACTAGCACGCGAACAAAAACCCAAAAGTTAAACTGAAGAAACATTCCTTATTAAATACACATCAACAAATTAATTATTATTTTTTGACATTCATTTGATGAGGCTTATACCAGGGCCATTGAAAAATGACTGAAAAATAAGCTTTTCTTATTATTTTTATTATTTTTATTATTATAGCAGAATTATAATAAATTTATTCATTTTTCAGTCATTTGGTAAACTACCATCATTCAAATATATATTTTAAATATTCAAATGTTAGTATACTTCCCAAAAACTTGACAAATTCTGACTTTATCCGCACTAAAATGAGTGCGGAAAAGTGGACTTTTCCGCACGCTGGTAGAAAATAGTATACATAACGTGTGCGGAAAGTGACATTTTCCACACGAGTGGGAAATATTGTAGCACGAGGCATGAGCCGAGTGCGACAATCACACAAGTGTGAAAAATCACTTTCGCACGATCAATGTACAGTATTTTTCCTACGATCACGTGATAAATTTACCAAATAATGTGTAATCAACATCTGACATATTAATACACTAAATGTTACAATTTAAGTCAACATAATTGATTTCAAAATTAAAAATAACTATCAATAGTGACAAAAATTCAAGTAGTTCAATTATATAATATAGGTAGATTATTATAATTATTAATTGGTTGGATAATTATAGAAATTGAAAGTAAAATTATTATTGTCCATCATACTTCATATACATACTTATCATGAATACCTTTCAAGATGATTACATTTTCCTACTTCCCGAACACTCCTATCCCAGTTCCTTCTATTGCTTTTGAGCCGTCTGTGTACCATTGAATGGCATTCTTTCCAAGTCTGGTAATGGTATTTGGATCCCATTCTGTATAATTAGAACGAAAGGAATGATTTGACGCATATTCTGCTACATTCACAATTATATCGAGTTAAGCCAAATAGATAGATTTGACTTAACATTATTGATTCACTTTCAATTTTAGTCGAAAATATGATCTGGAACTGTTCCATCAAAACAACCAAAAATGGTTGAACCAGAAAACCACTTATAGTTTGGCAAGTTCATCTGAAGCTACGGGGTATCGGTAAGAGTCGCGGAAACATGACGGTATCTGTCATAAGCGTACAAATGGCGTACGGTACCTATTTTACCAAGTGAAACTGAAAATACAAAGGTCACTGACAATACCAACGCCACTGGATAAATCAATATCAGTCAATTGACGAAGTGAGAGGGAACAACACAGACACGCGCTTGCCAATAAGAAGTCAGCTTTCGATAAAAATCAGCAATTATGTAATTCGGAGGGTGTGGTAATTACGGTTTTCGTACAACGCTGCCAGAGCTTGAAGAATCCCATAACAAAGTGCTCATCTTTTGATATTCATAAATTTGAAAAATAATGTTAAATGAAAATCCAAGGAAACCAGCACATTGAAGGATTAACGTTTAATCATATTGTTAATATTGTTAATAATAAAAAGTCCCTGTATCTGTATCTGTAGAGTAGGAAGGGTGAGTGTAGGCTCACAGCACTTAGGCCACATGTGACCCATTGTATATCATTCCAAGGAGTTGCCCTCCTTGGTCATCCTCCATACTGCCCTTTCCATAAAGGTGGGCAGGTCACTGGGAGACATCTACTTTATATCGGCAGGCTTAGGCCAAGACTCACCGGAAACACACTCTCTTATTGGCGATAACTCCGGACACTCCATCCTGCATAGGGGTGTGTCCACTAGCCCCATAGTATGGAGGAGTTTCCTTAGTAGACAGTGGCCAGTCAGAAATCCTTCTGTTAAACTTAGGTTTTTCTTGGTCATTGCCAAATATTTCTTCGGCGCCAGCTTCCCAGGGTCGCCCAGGGTGATCCTGGCAAGACTGCATCCTTTGATCCCATCCCATATCTTAAGGGATTGAGCATGGGTGTAACGTTTGGCTAGTTCCGCAATTGTCAAAGTCGTTAGGGCTAAGGTGTCACTGGGTCCTAAGATTTTTAGTCCAGCCGCCTCCCTGGCTAAATAATCGGCAATGCGATTACCTTCACTCCTATCGTGCCCTTCAACCCACCTCAGGATAATATTGTTATCTGCTGAGGCGTTAGCTAAATCTTGGTGGCACTCTAGTACTAGCCCCAATATAACACGTTGTCTGTTCAAGGCTAATAGGGCTTGTCTACTTTCAGTGCAGATTGTTATGTTTTTGCCAGAAATTCCTTTCTGCTTAGTTCTTTTGTGGCAACTGAGATAGCTGTTAGTTCTGTTTGAACCACGCTGGTATTTTTCTCATCCCCCACTTAATCCTAAGGCTTAGTGCTCTCGAGTATACTCCACGTCCTGAGCCTTCTTTCATTTTTGAGCCCCTTTTCCAATTATTATCACTACATACTTAGCACTTTAGCTTTTTCATAGTTAAACGTGGCAATATCGAATGTTTTTGACTGCATTCCTTTCACGGCATCAGATCAACTTGCCAAAGCTATAGATGACCACTTTTGATACTCAGCGCTTATATTATGTGCTCTCTCTCCCTAAAAAAAAGCCTTCTATCATGTGCATATATGAAATTAAGGCTATTGTCGAATCAGTTCTTCCATGCGGAGAAAAAGACCGACAGCCTAACCCAACCTAACCTATCGCAACCCTAACCTGAGCAAGATAGAGCCAGACAAAAAATATCAATAAATATCATTTAAATAGAAGTAGTGTTTAGTGGCTTAAAGCGGATTTTTCAGATCCACGGAAAAAAATGTTGATAGTACCTAGAGAACTCAACAACCATTGTATAAGGCATTCTTCAACCTAACCCCTAGTCTTCGGAGAGAATGTTGGGAGAATAATTATACTTATTTTTCCTCACAAATTACATTTTCTAATCAAACAACTATTTTTTTCACTCCAATGTATAAATATATTACTATTATTTTTCATCAACTCAACGTGTTTTTCTCTTGTTTGACAAATCTGTGCATTGCTAGATAGATTGAAAAATACTTATAGATTGGAAACTGACCCGTGGCGCCCTCTGTTTGTACGGGTGGCGCCACATTGAGTTTCCTGTCAGTACCTCTAACACAAATCAGATGGTTGTGAACTTCGCTAACAGCCGAAAAAGAAGATTCCTGTAATTTTACATTTTTTGACAGAATATTCAAAATTACTGTAATATTACTTTTATTGCAAAATGACATTTATGGTCCATTTTTTGATATTTCATTTGAATACATTCAACATTAGATTGATATTACAATAGTAACAATCAAAATAGTCAAGTGAAATTGGATGAAATGTCAAAAATGGACCATATATTGCCTGAAGTGGGAAGAATTAAGCAATAATTATCAAGTTCACCCATATATTTTGTTGAATAAAAAAAGTATACAACAAATGTAACGTTTTTTTACATATTCCTATGAAAAACATGAAAAAAAATGAATGCGAATTCAACAACAATGCTGGGAAATTCAAAGCTCTGTCACTTTTTATTTGATGGAACATATTTTTTTATGAAGATAAAGCTTACCGGGTGCTTCTCACATCACACTCTTTCACAATACATTGTCTCTTAAAGTTGAAGTCCCACTATAAACAATAAAAACCAACTACGAATACTCAACACACACACAAGCAAAATAGTTTTTAAAAACAGCTGGACAAACTCACCATAGGAGCAATTCTGTAAGCAAATGTTAAATTTTAACGCACAGCTAAAAATAAGACAATCTGCTAACCCATTTTTTCTAGTCTGTATGCATATTAAGCTCTAAAGTATTAACGGAGAACTCTTTATTGGATACCATACATGTTGAAATTTGAATCATATTCTTGACTATGTATAAGATTGGAACATTTATAATAGCGTAAACTTTGTCAAATATAACGGCGTACCGTTAATTTTTAACCACTTCTTATAGAATTGACCCTCATGCACGTTGTAAAACGTTGGTCTGCATTTGTCAGGTTAGGATGTCAGCGCTGATATGTGGAAAAATCTGCAACTACCACTAACGGCGTTACAGTTTTCATTCTGGCTCTCATTAAATTAGAAATTTCAGTACTGACGGGACTCTCTATCTGGCAGCACCCTCGCACCTTCGGAGATCCCCTCATTGCTTTCCAGTAAGTGATGTGTGATTTTTGGGGTGACATTCACTGAGACCTAAAAGGTCTATTGTGCCCCAGTAAGTGATAGTAATATTCGAACCATCTTTGGCTTATCTCTTCTCTGGTGAATAGGTAAAAGCATGTCATCTCCATTCATGAGCCTTTCGCTATTACCCTTCAATAGTGTTTTTGTTTCATATAGTTATATGGACAAGTCATTGGTGAATACCGGAACTACCAAAGGGCAAATCTCTGACATAGCTTTTGTAACCAGACTGCAAGATGGAACAGATCTGCAAGATAGAACCAACCATTTTAGTTTGCAATTCGAAAGGACCATATCACTTATAGACCGGTTTTGGCGTCTTTGTGCCTCTTCAGTTAGGTTAGATTGGGTTAGATATCATCCGTCCAGAAGTTCTGAAAGCATAATTCTGGACCGATATCGCAAAATCTCAGTAAAGAAAACGTTAGATATGCGATATTAGTGACATCCCCACATCCAACCACAAACTAAAATTCTCTTTGACAAAAAGCCTAACGGCTTTGTGAAGTTTCCTGCAAATTCATTTCAGAAAAGCAAGCAATTGATGTCAAAGGTAGAGTTAGTTTAAAACCGCATGGGTGCTAAGTCACAGATATGCAAATGACCAAAATCGGTACAACGCGGCAAAACCGCATCATCATTCGAAGTTGGGTCAACTTTACTGCTATACATACGGTTTTGCCGCGTTTTACCGATTTTGGTCATTTGCACATCTGTGAGGAAGCAGCCATGAGTTTTCAAACTAACTCCAATGGTATAATACTATTATAATGTCTTACCTACAAAATACCGATGAGCCACAATTACGCTAAAGTCGGTCTATAAGTGATATTGTCCTTTCAAATTGCAAACTAAAATGGTTGGTTCTATCTTGCAGATATACCAACTCTGTTCAACCTTGAAGTGTAATTCAATGTTTTTTGTGACATATAGCCATCGAAGTAGCTGCTGATGCTTAGTGAACGGTATTTGTTCTTTAATTCATAAGGCGTGATAATAGTATTACACTATTACCTATTATACCTATCAGTGATTTGCGGAAAATCACAGAGATCACATTGACGAATAATATCCCTCCGACTTATCACTTTGGAATGAATCCAATAAAATTAGTATGAAATAACAGGGAATGGCGATTGCCTCTAAGTTTCAAAGCAGACGACGTTGAAACATTGATTTCTGGAGTTCATCAAAATTTCGGTGGAGTTGCGTCAATTATCGTAATACATACCGAGGAAATATTTAGAAAAATGAACAATAGGCAAAATGACACTTAGCCTATTACAATATTGTCAAGAGATTACTTGGAAGAATCACCATTTAAGACCAGTATCGAAGTCAATTGAAAGTTCTGGTAACATCTATGAAATATACAAAAAAAAATCGTTCTGGCTGGCATATATTGCTGTGACTTTAGGAGCAAGCCATATTGAATATAAAATAAGTAACAAATATTAAAGAATTTCATTCACATGTTCTTGTTAAAATTTAAATCCTCAAATTTATGCACTGTCACACTCCCTCTCAGATTCACGCTCTCAACTAGCGAAAGCGCCCTAAAAATATCACCGAGAGGATATACTGCACCTTTTCATCTCAAAACGTATACATTTTAATTTATTTCCGCAAAGGCCATTTTATCACTGTTAACAACACAGGAAGTTCTATCGCTGTTTCAAATTATTTATGACACGATTGGGTTATACAAAACGTGAAAAAATGTTGTTCTGATGCTAATGAACTGAATACTTTGGATGCTGAATGGAATAACAACAAATGGCTTCATAAGTAGGTACTCAGTGTTTGATTTTTCAAATAATATTTACAAATCAGTTAATCCAACCATTGGTACGTAGAATCTTTACACAATTATACAATGCAGTTCCAAAACAGAATTAACAATAGAAGGGGCTCAACCCTATGTAAAATCTCTGCCTTGTGTGGTACGAATCCCACTTTTGAAGTCCTTCAGATGAAAATTAATACGATTAGTAGTTACAAATCATTGAGCCCATCGTAAGTCTTACATATTGGCTGAATCCTATTGTAGTAGCTAAAAAAATTCAAAAATACGTCTTTGCGTATTTTACACTCAATCGAACGAAAATGTTGTAAGCGTTCTCATCATCCTATTGGTTAGGCCGCAATGATTTATTAGGCTAGATACAAATTCCGGCTCCTACCAAATGAAACTAAGTAAACATTCGTATTTACTTACTATCTTCATACTAAGTCGTTATTTTTGGAGTAGTAGCCTTTTGGTCTAGCCTGTGCCCCTGAGTACTTCTCAATATTACTAAATAGAATATCATGAGGCTTCCACAGTAGAAAATCATAACATTCTATCGAGGAAGACGGGATTACCTTGAATAGAGAAGAATGTGTGTTTGCTACTCAATCCCTCACATATTCAAGTCACAATACTTCTAGTGATCTATTTTCAGTAGGTATTGATGGAATTGAAGCAATTAATCAATTTCCAGATCCAAAAAATGAAAAAAAGTTGTGCAATACTTAGAAATGTTGAATTTTTCTAGTCGATTGATCCCCATAGGTCAGCGGTGCACCACTAAAATAACGCATAGAAAATCGAGGTATCCTACCACGAAAAGGTGCAAGGATGAAACCTATTGGTGTAGAAGTATTGAGTTTTTGCAAACAGAAAAACCTCAGTAACAAATTAGTAAGAAATTATCAAAATGATAACGAAAACTCAATTTTCATATATTTTGGACGGAAATGCTGTTTCTCATTTGAATGGATTGAAACACAATATATCATTATCTTATTTCCAGCCATATCGTGTTGGATTGAAAGATTTGATATTCCTAAATTTTGATAGAGACCATTCATTCACTTGCCATTATACTCGCACAGCATGATGTCTCACTGGTAAAAATTGAAGTGAAATTCTATAATAAGTTTGGTGAACTGTACAGTTTTCATAATGTGAATCTTTTTTTTCCTGTTAAATCATGTGAAAATTTCCTAGGTGGGGTTTTACAGTACAAAATCGGTAATTATTTTTTTACCCTGTGAAATTCCATATTTTTCTGTAATTTTTCATCGAATCATGAACCTGTATTATCATTGCCGTAAAAATCATGTAACTAATTAGATGGTAACATATACGCATGCTCGTTAAACCTCACCGCGTCTGCGTTGTGAGGATATGTAGACGGACATGGTATCAGTCTTGTCAATTAGTGCTCAGTTACTCGTTATTAGTTACCCTTGATTTATCATTTGCAAGTTATAACAAGTGTTTGGTGAACAATATCAGGCAAGTATACATTATTTCAACATGTTTAATTGCAAAATATGTGCACTCAGGTGTCTTACTGGAAGAAAATATCATTTACATCAATATTTACATCGAAACTGGAAAGGGGTGTCGTTCTAATGTATTCATAAAGATTGTAGTAAAATGATTCTCAACTCGTATGGTGGATTCAAACAGTACATATTTAGAAATCATTCTTTGGTGATCACCTCAGCTCGCCGAATGTTAACGTGCAGTTTGAATAAATGTGATCTTTTAGTAGATCTCAACAATATCAATTTTTTTCAGATCCAAAAAGAGGAATTCCCATTGATTTGTATATGTGGCAAGAGAACGAATGAACCTCGAGCGATATGATACTTTTGATGAGGCATTCAAAGTGTGTTTTGCACTATTCTTCATAATGAATTTACAGTGACTTGAGTGACTTTTCGACCTTAAATCGCCCGTAGCGAAGGAATTTTTCTAAAAAATGATAGGAGTCAACAAGTGTCTTATTTTTGCCCAGCATGTATAAAAAAGGTGTTCTCGGAATCTATTTGCAAGCTCCTTGCAATTTATTTGTCAATAACAAATTACTAACCATTGAAAGTCATAGAGGTTTTTTTTATTTGCAATAACTCCATGTACCTTCAGCAATAGGTTTGTGTCATCCTACGTTGGTTATCTCGATTTTCTATGCGTTATTTTAGGGGTACACCGCTGACTTACCAGTATATCTCATTTCATAAAACCATTAACACCTCTACTGAAAAAGAAATTCCTTTGTCTGGGATAAAGCACAACCACAAGCATTTGAATATTCCAAAATTCCTGATATCACAGTTCCGAACGCTGGCATTTTTTGATCACATTAAACAGATTCCTATGTTATGTGAATGTCTAATTCGAAGTTCTCAAGTTCTGAAACAGAAAAACGATACGCCTGAATTTCAATTTAATTTTCAAAGTACACTGTAACTCAGAGATGGGTGTACCTAAAATTACGGCCACGGTATATTTCTCCTATTTTTTTTAGGGACTCGTCGAGGGAACGAGGACACATAAAGGTCTCGCATAGACAAGAAGAAGTAAACAATGACACTTGTAACGTAATCTTGTTAATCCATCAGTATCGTTGTTACAGTTTCCTTTCACAATAACAGCTAGGTACCTTCTATTAGTTTCTATATAAACCTTGACCCGTTTCTTTGAGAATACGACTATTCGCGAGAACGTCGAATGGATTTTGTTCGTACGAATGATTTCACACGAATCAAACGGTACTCGAAAATTCAAATAGCAATATCTTCCAAACACAGTGGCGAACAGCTTTGTAGATCTTATGTGTCATATTTTAGGTAAAGTGTACTGTAGAATAGTGTGAGGGTAGTTCAAAAAGCACGTGAGAGGAAGAAGATTACATGTAGCTTTTGATTTATTTTTATTCTGTTTTGTAATTCTTTTACGTAAAGGCAATATGAAATTGAATTTGACCCAAAAAGATATTCTCTTGAAATTCATCACGGGCAGTTTCTTTATCTACCCTATATAATTCCAAGAATTGCCGATCACTTAATGTAAAAGGATCTTTTCTATCAGAAAACCTTCTTATCGTATCTTCAGCCATTTCCTCAGATTCAATAACCCGTGGGGTGCTGGTCCCCTATCGGGCGCTTCCCCAGGTGGTGGATAGGGGAAGGCCTTTTAGATATAAAAGGTATCGGGGAAATTAAATACCTCGGAGCGAACCAAAACCAGTAAGTTTCAGGACACGACGGACTCCATGTAAGGAGCGGTACTCCGACAGCGTCTGTTCTCCATGGAAGGAGCGGCTGAATCATCACCAGGCAGTAGGTCTAAAATGCAACAATCACGATGTCGAATTGTAAAACTAGATTACCCCAGGTGGGTAGAGCGAAATGCTCGGAATCCCACACTGCTAGTGTACCTAGTACATCGGCTGTCTGCTCCACGGATTCTGGGGGGAGCAATAATTCGATTGTAAATTCCGGGACTTTAAATCTCAGGAATCGTCAGGTGAATCGACATTGCAACACCTTAAACTCTTGTCGCGTTCAAGCTGGTGTTAGAAGGGCTTGTTCGAAAAATGATGAATCAACTTCTTCCTCGGTTAGCGGTAGGCGCAGCGTGACACCGAGTAGGGCTACTGTGACCCACACTCATGAGGAAAACAACGTCAATCCTCACCCACCGGCTTCTGCTGTTTCTGGAGTGACGCAAGTCGGCACATCCACGACCACAAAAGCCGGAAAGCCCAGGAAGCGCATGAAGTGGACTATTGAGCTGAACTCTCTCATTATGCGCTCCTACTTCAAAATCAGCAAGATGGAAACTGATATGACAACATACAGATACGCCCTCCACTGTGCATTCATAGAACATTTCCCAGAATTTCAGCATCTCACGGAACAACGTATTGCTGACCAGCGTCGAAGTATTGTGAAAAACAATCTACTACCTGATCCGACGTTGAAACAAATTCGAGGAGAAGTCCTTCTTGACCTACAAAATGAGGAGAATGACATAATTACCGATCATGATACACATGAACCGGAGAATGCACAAGAAGACAACAATGGCATTGAGAAAATAAACATTGATTGCGACAAAACACCTGATAATGACTATAATACAGAGCTTTGTAAAGCACTAGCGGAATTCAATGGCACCAACCCAATACACCGGCCCAAACTACCCAAGCTGCGAACCAATAAGAGCACCAACAGCATAATAGCAGCAGTGAACTTACTATTGCAGAACCATGCCAAAGACTGCAAAGCACTGGAACAACTTCACACTCTCATCTATTGTGGAGCGGTGGCAGTGCTTCGAATTCATAATCAACGAATACAATTCCCTGAAAACCATCAGAGTAAGGACTACAAACAGCTCAAGCCCTGGTGGCAACGCAGGCTCGAAAGTTCTATTGATGACATCAGGAGGGAATTGGGGTAGTTGACAGAGTTTAGGAACAACTTGAAACCGTCGAGGCGATTAACAAACAGAGTGAGAAAGATCTATAAAAAAATCAAAACTTATACAGGTCACCCACAACATGAACAACATGTATTTGAATATATGGATTCACTCAGGCAAAAGTTGAAGGCAAAATCCAAACGTTTATCTCGATATGTCAAGTGCACGAAAAGGAAACAACAAAATTACTTATTCAATAACAATCAGAAGTTATTTTACAGGCAACTGAGCGGTACAGTAAACAATCAGAACCAAAGTCCTCCAAATAAAGATGAGCTGACGGAATACTGGTCTTCATTATGGTCGAAGCCTGTCGAACATAAATCCAACGCTCACTGGATAAGAACTGAGGAGGAGAAAATCAATATTGAACCTATGTCTTTCGTTGACTTGACAACAAGCGAGGTAGCCGAAGCTATAAAGAGTACCAGTAATTGGAAGACACCAGGAGTTGACCACGTCCAAAACTTTTGGTATAAGAAGTTTGACAGTCTACATGAAGCAATGGCAACATCATTCTCACATATTTTGCAACATCCAGAAGATACACCACCATTTCTGACACTGGGCTCGACCCACTTGCTTCCCAAAACACATCAAACTCACGATCCTTCGCAGTATAGGCCCATAACCTGCCTACCAACTATATATAAAATATTAACGGCTTGCATCACTAACCGTATTTACAGACATGTGGACCAAAACAACATCCTGTCAGAAGAACAGAAAGGTTGCAAACGAGATCACCAAGGCTGCAAAGAACAACTTATCATTGATTCAGTTATACTGAAACAGGCGCAAAAGAAAAAGCGCAACATCCACACGGCTTTCGTAGATTACAGGGAAGCATTTGATAGCGTTCCACATTCCTGGCTTGTGAAAGTTCTGCAAATTTACAAAGTACATCCCACTGTTGTTACTTTTCTTGAATCAGCGATGAAGCACTGGCGAACGAACCTTCATTTACAAATAAATGGCCAATACCTCCAGACTGATGAAATTTCCATCCGTAGGGGGATCTTCCAGGGTGACTCCCTTAGTCCACTTTGGTTCTGTTTGGCAATGAACCCACTCTCCAATCTACTCAACGATACGGATCACGGCTATAAACTTAAAGCCAACAGGAACACTAGCTGCACTGTTTCCCACCTTCTATATATGGATGATATCAAAATATACGCATCCAACCAGCGTCAAATTCAACATTTACTCAATATCACTGGAAAATTCTCCAGTGATATACAAATGGGATTTGGATTAGACAAGTGCAAAACCTATCGAGAAGGGTAAAATCGTTAACGGAGATGTGTTACTACCCAATGGGAATATTATAACTGCCATGCAAAATGGCGAGACCTACAAATATCTAGGATTTCAGCAAGCTAAGCTATTAGACCAAAAGCAAGCAAAAATCAAAATTAGGAGCCAGTTCACTCAAAGGGTAACTACTTTATTGAAATCCCAGTTGAACGCAGGAAATCTAGCAAAAGCAATTAACACCTACGCCATACCGATCCTGACATACTCATTTGGAATTCTGAAGTGGACAAAGACAGAGATGGAGGATATTCAAAGAACAACCCGTACCATGATGACCAAACACAAATGTCACCATCCGACATCATCAGTTATCAGGACAACACTACCAAGAAGAGAGG
>CAJUYI010000382.1:79466-90524 GCA_910591695.1 Galerucella pusilla
AAGAGAATCGCAGAAATTTTATTATAACCGTTGTTATAAAAACTTGAGACCTTTAGAAATAAATAATAAAGTATGATATAAAATCATTCAGGTTCTAAGTGGGAGTTTGGCAAAATAATTGATAAATCTCGAAAACGTTCGTATATAATAGAAAAACAAAATGGAAATTGAATAACAAGAAGGAGGAAATAGATGAAGACTATAATTTAAGTTTTTTATTTGAGCCAGAGGTTTATAATGTGCCACCAACAACATCTTCAGATAGAGTAGTGAAAAGAACAGAAAGATTTGGTTATACTTAAACTATTTTATTTTTAATTTTTTTTCATCAATTAGTATTAACCATGTTTCTTAGATTTAGGAATTACTTGAGTACTATAATCTTTTTGTTTACTTTTTAATTGAGATGAAAGTTTTTTTTTATTATACAATGGGAGATGTGACATATTAACATTTATATTTTTAATATGTTAACGAGCCGCCTATGGCAAAATTGTAAAAAGTAAAATTATTAATTATACTTGACTGATACTGAAAAATAAAGTTTAGTTCTCAATCACATGGCAAGTGTTACTTCAATATTAAAATATATGATAGCGATAAGAGTAGTGAAGTGACTAGTGACTTGAATTTTGAAAATTACGAGTTTTGTTCATCAAATTCTCCTATCAAATTGAATTTTGAAGAAAGTTAAATTCCTGAACAGATACCTGAGAGGGACATTAAAAAGCTGATTGACAGTACTATGTTCTTAATTGAGCTAAGCGAGGGAGATGTTCTATGACCAGTAACGGATTTAGAGTTAGACCTGTGAGGTCCGGGGCTGGGGCGGCAAATTTTGTGGGGCGCCAAAATTTTCAAGACGACTAAAATGGGAAATCGATTGGGGTTCCTGTAAACTGTAAGAACCAATTTTGAATTTCATTTCATTACGCTGTTGCTATCGAAACATTCTACCATTTTGACGGTGGAGTCCGTTTGTTAAAATAATTAATCAGGAAATTACTGGAAAAATTGTAATTCTTATTATTATATCAGTTTCATTTTTTGTCGTGACTATTTGCCAAAAAGAAAAAGGGCGCCAAATCGTCTCGGGCCTATAGGGCGCCCTTAAACCTAAATCCGCTACTGTCCATGACTGCTTTCAAGAGAGTCGGATGTTACACGCTCAGTTTGTCGTCAGTTCAGTCTATGATTGTGGTCTGAGTGGTGAAAAACTTATTATGTAATATGTTGACTTATGGACTGGACTGATCATCATTTGAATATTTTAATAATTCTCATTAGTTTGCTGTAGATTGACATCAGACTGATCGTGAGTTGTGTTTAATATCAGTTTCCCGTCAGTACCTTCCAGACAGTCATGCAGACACGTGCTGAAGCTGAAGGCGCTTCGCCACCTATGCAGCCATTGAAATCTGAGAAGCATTTCATTTTTATATCCGATGAAACAAATAATAAAGAATATGTGAATAAATACAAGAGGAATGAAGCTACCTTGGTTACCTTGGATAATGTCAAAAAGAAAATGGATACACTCAAGTATCCAAATAACACAATAATCATAAATGGTGATTTGAAATCGACTTTTGTGTCACTATTGAAGCTAATAGGCAATTGAAACCGCCCACTAAAGCTTCTACATGTAGCATTGATTACGTAATCGCTGCCAAAAGGGAGCGCGCGGTAGCCCTAAATCGCCATAATTGGCACCAAAAGAGCATTTTATTAGATTTGATGGACAGCATTGGCTGTCAAAGTGATATTAAGAAGCAGTCGTTTAGTCCAGATATGACTTTCAATGCTTTGAATGATCATGCGCAGTTAAACATATCTTTTGAGAATGTGATGAAGATTTGTTTTGGATGAATATTAGATTAATATTGGAAATGTATGCCAAAAGTTAGGTGAGTGTTCACAAAAACAAACATCCCCAACTGTGATGGCAGAGATCTTTCCTTCAATATATTATGACAATTATTATTGTTTTTAAAAACTGGAAAATATTATTGTGAACCGTTAGAAATCTTAGCCTTACTTTTCTGTAAAATGTGAATGAAATACTTTTTGAAAATGGAGGGGCCAGTGATAGCTGTGAACAAAAAATACTTTATAAATTAAATTGTTTCATTATTAATTACGGTGTTGTTATATTCAATTTTAATACTTATCAATGAGTTATATACATCTAAATGGATTTGAAATTTCTAATAGTATTTTTAGTTGGATTGATTGATAATATACCTGGTGATGGATTAAATTGATATATTTTCCAGATTTCCTAAAATTTGTATTCCAGTGTGGAAACAAATAATTTTCTTAACCAGATTATACGCACATTCTATATATAAAAATAGTATCATATACCTTTGAATATATAGATATAAAAACTATGGCAACATTGCTTATTATTGTGAGCAAACGATTCGGCCGCATAATTTTATTGTATTTAATAAGCATTTTTCCATGCCAATATGAAGCTTTATCAAATCAAAAACTAGATAGGTGTTTGTATTACTCCGTGAAAGCTTTCAAAATTATAAGCCTCAACTTACCTGGGTATCCAATAAAAATTAATTTTATAACAAAACTTCAGATGGTTACTGCAGATTTAATTTCCGCTTGAAAACTTTTTCTCACACGGCCATTAATAATTAACAGGTGTTTGACGTCTACCATAAATCAAAGTAACTAGAAAATCTGTTATCTACTAAATACAGCCTGAATTATTACTTTTCACCATATTTAACGAGATGGCGCTATGCATTGTTTTAATGATTAAGTATTCCAAATCACCAACAGTATTCCGAACTTAGACTATTAAACACATACCTACAGAAATTATTCAATGTAATACAATTTTTAGCTCCAATCGTCATTCATTCACTCTTTTGTATGCATATTTGGGGGGGAAATGGAAGAAGTTTACATTTGAGAATCCCTGTATAACCGTGCACTGCATTTCCGTAAAAGTCCCATTTATTTCCATTATAAAGTAATACAATGATATTCAGTAACAAACGACATGAAAAAATGAATGAAAGATGGCGCCTCTGTGTCCCGTTTGCCATTGTTACACACCTAACCTAAAAGTGTGATGGGGCTCTTTTGTGTGTCAGATGGAAGAGAGAAAAAGAGAATCGATTGTAAAGCAAGAGATGCATTTGTCATTTGTTTAATCGCATTCCAACGTTTCGTTCTTTGTTCGACCGTCTACCGCCGCTTGCCGACTACAACATTGGATTGACAGCGTGCCGCGATAATCCGATGTGCCTAGAGCTGGTCGGTGCTGTGTTGGTGGGCCCAGTGGTGTTTTTGAAGGACAATGTAAAATACATAATATTTCAATCGTTTCAAATTTGTAAAAATCCTTTTATAAATATCCTTCCTTACTATGTTTTTTGATGATAACAATATTTATTTATGAAAAAGTAGAATAACATTACATTATTTGAAGGGAAATAAACAGAAATTTTTATAAACACTGGAATACATCCAATTGAACTGTAAATGAAATTGCAAACTGCAATTACGAATAATTTAATGAAGAATCCATATTTTGATTTGTGTTTGAACTAAAACTTTTATATTTCAATGATATTAACATTTCTGCATATTCAGAAAACTAACTGACATTGGTTTAGTTACTACAACAACACAAGAAGTATTTTATGTCAAAAAGATGGTTAGAAAAGGAAAGGAAGCTATATAAGGCCCCAAGGTATTACTGCTATGGAAAATTGATTTACCACCCAGGCAGCAATTTAAATTCTATAAGGGTTGTATAAACAGCTAAAAGATATATCTTAAAGGATACTGAAATTCTTATAACGGTCTACAAAACAATGATAATAATATGATCCTTATACAACTAAAAAGGGCCCATTTTCATACAACTGGTTGGTTGTATAACAGTTCTATTAAAAGTTTATACAACTCTTATATGACTGTTTAATACACATTTATACAACTCTTAATCGACTGTTTTATAATCATTCATACAGCTACTATAAAATGATTTAATAGTGTGTCATGTAGTCACATCTATAAAATGGGATTGAAGCGGCACTATGAAAATCTCACAAAATGGTTGTATAATGCAATATATTTTTTTATAATGCTGTTATTTCGAGCACAATGGAATTTTCCCTACGACTACGTATGGAGACGTTATAAAGCACGTTTTAAAGTTACCGTGGCAACATCAACAACTCGGGAAACGAAGTCTAAATCTATGGTTTAAATCATGTCTAAATGACAATTTTTTTATTATTGATCTGACAGGAGTAGTTTGTAACGTCAAAACTTTTATTCGAACAATATTTAACAATGTCAAATTTATAAATCGAAATGGAAAGTGCCGTTGGTATTGTTTAAAATTTTAAAATTTCGATTTTTCAAATCTTAGGAAAGGGTATTTAAATTAATACTATTGACATTCAAAGAACTCAATAAGGTTGAACTTCCATCAAAATACAAATAAGTTTAGGTTTTTCCCATTTCCATGACAACGCAAGGTATACATCATATACATCACGAATTCAACCATTTGACATTAAGTTCTCATTTCCATTTATGATTTCCATTTCTTGTTGTTATAGTAGTTATAGACCAGTATTTATAATTTCAAAGTGCACCAAAAAAAAAAAATAGCGTAAAGACCTTAATATCCACTTATACTTTAATATAGCATAGTATACAACATTATACAGTTACAAGCTTAAGTAACTATTTAATAATGTTGTAGCTGTTAGTTTTATAGTATATTATAGAACTCTTATACAATAGGTATAAAAGTCTTATAAAATGATATTTTGATATTGTATAAACTTGCTTATAAGGTATTATATCATTATAAAAGAGATGATCGTATAATGCGTTATAGCATATATTGTAAAAGTCACTATAGAAGCATTTAATACAACAACTTTCTTTAAAAAACAAAATTATCGCAACAAAAGGCTTAATAAAAACAAACAGTCCTTGAAGCAACGCTATTCGACTGCTATACAACAATTTAGTCCTCTTAGAATTCCATTTTGCTAGATGGGCAGTGATTAAGACATGATGTACTAGCAAAAGAAATATGAAAATGTGTGGAACAAAGGAAGCAAAGAACAATGAAACAATACTATAAAGGAAACTGAAAAAAGAAAATAGAATATAGCTAATTTGGATTCAAGGACAATAAAAACTTTTTATAATACCCATATTTGTACACTGCTGCAGCAGCTTGTTAGGATGTTTCCTTCAGTAATTGAGAACTGAAACTATCTAACATACTCACAATCATCTTCGCTTACATAAATAAGACACTCATATTCCTAACAATTATGCATCATTTTTGTAAATGTAAATATTTCTATCAATATTTCGACTTTCAAAGATGGATAGGTACTCTGTAGGTACACCTGATCCTCAACATAACCCTAGAAGAAATAATCCACTCCATTCAACTCTGGTCATCGCATTATGGCGAACAGGAGCTTCGTCATGTACCCTACATAGCAGATTTGTTGACAAACGAATTAACAAATAAGTTGATATTTCAGTGCCTGATTATAAATGTTGGTGATAATGTGGTTCTAATTTAACTATTTAGAGGAAGTAGGTACATAGAAAATTTTTCATCTTCAAAACCTTTTCCCATATTAATATTGAAGAAATGGAACTCCAGCTTTAAAAATAACGTGATTCGGTATAGTGAAATATTATACAGAAAAAGCAGTAAATTAGAGTACACAAAGACACTAGGTGGGTTTTTCATAAAACCATTCATTTATACATAATGATTTTTGGACGTACTTCTATTGATAGATGATGATAATTGCTATGAATCACGTCAGTTATTAAATCATCACAGTAATTATAAAGATGTCACATGAAAAGATCTTTTTCAAAACAAACTGACATTTTTTACGTATATTTATATTGGATTAATAAAATTCTCTGTTCCATCTATAAATTTGAAAATTCAGATTGATTGCATTAAAAAACATTTTATATATCATAACGGCAATCGCCATAAAGCAACAAATACTTTTTAAATTACTAAGGTGAGACAGAAATATGAATGGGCGCAGATATATAAAATTTTTAGATTCTCCGCCACATTTTCTACGGTATATTAATTTTTATATTTTATGATTTCTGTGAAAAAATCTTTCTGATGGAAGGAATCTAATTTTTTAATAGTTCATCAGTTCATTAAGCTTTTAAATATATTTCTCCCAATCCATATTTGTATTTGTGAGTTTCAAGTGTATGTACATTGATGATGTCAATCAAGCACCACTTCTTACTGTGAACAAAGGTGACATCCATATTTTATACCAAGAAGTCTATCTCCTTTTTCTATAATGAGTAGCCACAGAAAAATCGAATGTTATTCTGGAGAGAAAGGAGAAAAATTGATGTTTGTCATGTCATGATCAAAAGAAGTATCAGGCACAACTCCCCCTGTATAGTATTGAAATATGAGATTAGACACATTTTATTGGCCATTTGACATTCCTTATAGGGGTCTATATAATAGGTAGGAGTATGTACAGATTCTTATCACTCATCCTGTATGCATGTATGTATCTTCAAAGTATATGCTCATTTCTCTCCATCAGACTCATAAGTGTTTTTAAAAATTTGTGAATATCACTTCGGCATCTTTTTTTTCTAACGCTATCCCATTATAAGTGCCCAGTTTTTTTCCATTCACCACAAACCTAACCTAACCTAACCCAGGATTGCGTACGAAATAGAGAAGCTGGAAATAATAACTATTTAATTGGTAATAATCAAAGTTATAGCTTTCTGACTGTGAATATAGCTATCCTTGTTTTGGAATAAGAGAATCGACTTAGATGTAGGTTGTTAACAAAGTGTATTGTAATTGTAGCGGGTTATTCTTCTAGTCTGTATAATGAACGAATGTTATAGATTTGCAAATATGAACAGGAAATATTTCTCCTCATAAAATGGAAATATTTATTTAACAAATGCAATAAGATCATAATATTTTATTCGTTTCGATGTAACGTTGGATGATCTTCTCAGTTATTTATGTTTCACTTTGAATTTCTCCCTGAATTCGGTTCCAAATTCTTGTAAGTACATTCCAAACAATATTAACGACATCTGAAAGTATTCATTCCAATTGAACTCTTATAAGCTCTTGGTATTACTTTTGAGTAGAAATCACTTTGCTGTTTTTCTTTTCCAACTTTATCCCCAACTTATCAAGTGTTCAGCTTTTCCAGTTACTTTGTTCCATTATGTTCCTCCAGTTTTTACTAATTTGCAGTTTTTAACTCCTTACCTTTAAGTACATTAAATAATTTGTTGGGTGCCTGAGGACTTTTTTATATTTCTGTACGTTCAGTGGAAATTAATTATATTATCGGAGGTGCTTATATTTCCAATTCTCACATCTTCGGTGGACTTATTTTCACAAATTCATTATTATTTTTTCAAATTAAAACTCAGCTGTGAAAGATTCTACTTATAAGTATTATAACACCTTTTCTTTGATAAATAGATCTCAGCCTAACCGGCGCCAAGAAATTTATTGCATTGTCAAAAATTCTTTGTATTCTGCACGATTCTGTAGAAAAATAGTAAAGTAGTACAATAAATACTACACATATTTCCGTATTAGAAGAGCTATTGTGATTTTGGCTCGGAATGTTAAGGGTACCTGTAGTAGAGGGTGAGAACCAGTGATGCATTTTCAAGAAATATGTTTATTGTATTTACTATTAGAAGAGGGTTTTCTATGGAATTTTGGAAACGTATCGGCATCAGCAATCGATGAAATGAATGACTATTTTGAAAGTCGCACAGGGGGCTTTGTATTGTTAATGATAATATGAAGCGCTTTTGATTCAACTCATATCAATATACACGCTGCTTGCCTTGGTTTCCTTAATCTGAAGAAATATTATTAAGCAGAAAAAGGAGTTGATTTTGTGAATTATTATTGCTTTAAAAAATTTGTGAAAAATAAGAGTTTTGGGATAGGTTGATGGACTCTGAAAGATTCCAATATAAATCAAACGGGTAGGTGGGTGGAAGAAAAAGCAACTAATTCATTCTAATATGGGCCGAACGCACAGTACTAACTTGGAAGGTTACCAAGTAGCTTGATGACTCAATGGGCCAACTCATTTAGCAAATAGCCACAAGATACAGCTTAAATTTTAAATTCCAAATTAATTGAATAGATGAGGCTTTTACTTGATGTAGATTCATAGTGAATTATGAAATCAAACAGTTTTATTTTGTTAAATCTACATTATATTTAAACTTAAAGTGACGCGTTTCGCTTACACAGTAGGTAGCTTATTTTCAAACGAATGGAGGTATAATGAGAAACTTTCAATTTATACAGTGCCTTAATACTAAATTATACGGATATTTGACAAAAAAATTATAATCTATTTACAAGGAAATGAAATGAATTTGTCTAAATATGGGATTAACTAAAGTATAAAGTATAAATACTTAAAATCCGTATAATTGAGTATTAAGGCACTATAAATTGAAAGTTTCCCATTATACCTCCATTCTTTTGAAGAAGCTACTGTGTTAGCGAAACGCGTCACTTTAAGTTTAAATATAATGTAGATTTAACAAAATAAATTTGTTTGATTTCATAATTCCAAATTACTATACCAGGTAGGAAAGGCTGGAGTGAATTTATATCCATGAAGGGCGAGACAACATCTTTGATTCTACCCTGTTACGGAAGAGTTATTCCTCTTTGGGGCTTGGTCTGGATGAATTTAATTACATCAACTTCTCTTCCAGATTCCGGTGCACTTTTTGGTAAGCTGTTTCGGCTTGTGCTGGTGAATATTGTTACGATTTGCGGACTGGAGCTCCTCGCGATGTCGTGAGTCGTGGTTGCTTTCTATACTCTTATCGTCCTTGCTTTCGGTTCACTTTTTCGAAGAGATTCCGCTGTTTCGAAGCGTGTTAGGTGTGGGGAAGGTGGTTGTGGTGTCCAAGGTTAATATATTGGTGGAAAATTGAAAAATGACTGGCTACCCTGTCCTTGGACCGAACAGTTGTACTTGTAGTAGGACGGTATTAGATGACGATGATATGTGGGGTGGTCGTCACCACAGTTTGTGTAGGAAGGTTTGTTGGATTTGTCACATTTTTCGAGTCTGTGGTCGTGACTACCACAGTTTGGGCAGGTGTAAAGCTTGGCTTTACATTCGGTGGTATTGTTGATGTAGGTACATCATGTACAATATTTTGGGAAGGGTGGATGTATATTTCGCATGTGTTCTTTGGAAAGTGCTTGATGAGCTTGGGTTCCAGAGTCGGTGATGACTCTGTTTAGAGAGATGGGAGAGTTGGTTGCTTCTGAGATGATTCTCCCGCATTTAATTAATTTGAGGTTAAGGTCTTCAAGGTCATAAGTCGTTAGAAATATTCTTGATGACTTTTAATATGATGAAGGAGAAGTTTGGTGACTTTTGTTGGGTAAGAACGTCCCTGGGAGTAGGAGAATGTTGGTGAACGGAAACGACAGTTATGTTGTTTTCTCCAATGACATTCCGGACTTTGGACTGTAGATTTTTGAGAAAAATCAATTTCCAGTAGGGCTTTGCAGTTGGGATCTGCTTTCAGATATCTGATTTGCCCTCATATGACTTCAAACTGAGACTTTTTGGGTGAAGAATGGGTGCTTCATGGACTGAGGAGGCCTGAGAGGAGTGTCGAGATTGAGTGGAATCGGTTGGAGATTTAGCTACTGGGGCGTAAGAGTATTTGCTGGCGTATTCGGGATCGTTTAAGATTGCTCTTAGGACATATTCTTCCGATGATTGGAAGTATTTCTCGAGTTTCCTAGGAGGAAGATTTTTTGCTCAGTGATTTGCGTCGAAATCAAGTTGCAAAAAGAACGGAAGCTTCCAGGAATTTCCTCAACTTCCATTCACTTTTTCTGATATGACATCTTTCAATCAAACCAAAAAACAAGAATAAAATCCAGAGACGCCCTCCAGAACGAAATCCAAACCACGCCCATTGATATGGAGACTCACTTTCCACCATCCTTTCACAAAGCACACGCGAACAGGGTTCTTTCTTTCAATAAATTCGAGGAATTCTTCCAAACATCATGAAATCAATCTGCAGTTCATGCTTTTACGCCTAAGCAATCAAAACTCCAGCCCCTTCAATCACATCCTCACACTCTTTCCAAGCCTCCTTAGTCCACGAAGCATCCTTGCTCAATCAAGTCGATGTAGAAGCCTCAGTTCGGACTTCTTCGTCCAAATCCTCCTCGAAAAATTGATCTCATGCAACAACTCTGCTTCAAACCCCCAACTTTCGCAATCTCCCATCCAAATTCTGGTCTTAGAAGGAACTTTCTATCTATCTGAACAGAAACGAAATTATAAGTGGCCAAATCTCACTTCTAATAGCAAATTCAAACCACACTGCCCTCCTCAAAATTTCTAGGTTAGGTTAGGTTATCCCAAAACTCACTAACTGATAATCCAGAATGCCATTGGAGATAACAATGTAATGTGTGTATCCTACTATGGATACTTGGTGCATTAGAAGTGTGGAAGGGCCTCTGACTAGGTGGTGTTGCTGGTCACTTGGTGTGTCATCTCACAGGAATAAAACAACTACTGGAATCATCGGGACATGTTCTCTTTATTACCTTACTTTACTATTATACATTAACTCACTTATTACTAGTATTAATTAGAATATTAATTAAAAAGGATTACGATGAATAGACTACATTTAGAATAATTTAGAATGAATCAGAATGAATTAGAATGAATGTTAAAACACTTTCGTTTAATCATATTTATACGACGAGTCAAGTTCACCGTTTTGTAAACATAAACAATTCTGTTTACACACTCTGAACTTGACATCATATGTGAGACCTTTCTGTTTTCATATATGTAAACGATTCATGCTATATCGACGTTAGATTCAAGGGAATTTATGTCTTTAATCATAATAATACCATAATGATAATTTGAATAATTAATAAATAATATTTCGGCCAAAAGGCATCACACCTTCCCC
>CAJUYI010000382.1:90534-121916 GCA_910591695.1 Galerucella pusilla
CAAGGGAATTTATGTCTTTAATCATAATAATACCATAATGATAATTTAAATAATTAATAAATAATATTTCGGCCAAAAGGCATCACAATGCCAACCCCTTCACTCTCAACCTCCCGCCTCCAAGAGAAACACTCCACATAATTAATGATAATTCTTCAAATTCCTTCTTTGTCATCTCCAGGGTTGACAAAAGCATATCCAATAAAGAAATCTGGAGGATCATCTCCAAAGCCATAGACACTCCAACCTCCCTAATTATAGGTAGTTATCACAATCTGTGACACTAAACTTTATTAGGCACTATTCGAAGGAATTTTCCTGTATGGGATCAATCACAGATGCGAAATTTCAAACGCTAATCCACTTCCACCCTTCTCAAAATATTGTACGTGATGTACAGAATTGGGCCATTCCGTCACCGAATGTAAAGTCAAGTTTTACACATGTTTCAACACAGGTCCGATAAATGAGATAAGACCAAAAAGCCTTTATGCAGGAATTATGGTGGCGACCACACGTGACCAGCTCGCGCTGAAGCAGCAAAAGCTCACCAGAAAAGTGCACTTTCTAGTGCATTACACACACTTACTTTTCAGCACCTGAAGTGACTACATATTATGGAAAATACAACACACACCCTCCCTTTCTCAGGTTTTCTATGGTTTTCTCCCGTATCTTAGTTCACCTTTATCTAAAATATGGTCAAACAATGCATAATCAGGTATAGGTCCAATATAAAAAATACAAAAAACCAGTTGAGAATCACAAAACTAACTTATCAAATTATACTATAAATCTGAATATTTTAACATAAGCTTCTTTTGACCCTATTAGTCCTGCCAACTCGATCTCTTATAATAATTTATTTTTCGTGCAATTGCACCCGAAGTCAGTATTTCGCGTCCTCAGCAGAGTTCGCGGAATTCAATTTCGCGGCCGTTACCCATAGCAACGGCTGCGAAACCAAACGTCACATCCAAATTTGAATATCACTTCCAAACTTGACATTTCTACAATACTACAAAGACAAGGATTATTTTTTATTGAATATAGCCGAAATTACAACGCTTTTGAGTTCAGGAGGAGTGGAAGGTACTGAAATATCGCTAAAGTAATTTTGCGTATTGTCAAGAACTGTCAAAATACTTTGTATATTATATTGAATCATATCATTTCCATAGCACGCGGTGATATTGTTGAATAAATTGAACTGCTGTTGTTTTTAGAGCGATTATTTTTTTCACTTGTGAAAATCTGACATTTTGGTGGTTTTAACCAATAGCAATGCATTATTCTAGCCAATAATTCGGTATTATAGTGATAATTCTGCTTCCTCATCGATAATACCTTGTTTACATCGAAACGTCAAAATTTTACTTTGAATTTGTCATTATTGGCAACTAAAAGTGCTTCGAAGTTTATTGAAAAATGAAAACAAACCGATTCAGTGCCATCACCCAAGAGAATATTGAACATTCAGGTAATACAAAATTTTTAATTGTTGAAAAAAATAATCTTACCAAATACAACTCGCTCTTCAAATTTTATCACATAATTTTCATCACTCAAAATTGTTTATTTGAGGCAAAAACATTCAAACAAACCGAATTTAGATAAAATCCCTCGTCCTAACGGACTCGTGATTTTATCAATCGGTTTGTTTCCATATTTTTGCCAAATAAACAAATTTTCGTGGAAAAGAAAAAATTATCGGTGAAAATTGGAGCACTCGTGGTATTACCTTTGATAATATATTCATTCACAATTATCTAGTTTAATAATTTTAACGATTGCACGAAAAATAGTGTGTATGTCACCAACTTTTAAATAGGCAACTCAATTTCATTCGACAGTTTTATGGTAATTTTTACCATTCCAGGTGATAATTTAAATTGTCTTTCCATTTATTTGCAAAGCCAAATTTGGTAACCTTCAGTTTACCACACATGTTCAGCAATCACGTTACATAATTTTTGTTCATTCCACATGTTTAAGGGATTATGAAATTTATTTTTACAAAAACTCAAAATGCTTGTGATAATCTCAATAAAGGCCATAGACGATTAACAATGTTTATTTGGGCCCCTAGCCATATTTGAAAACTGATTATGGAAAATTGTTTGGACTTATAGTTTTAACGTGAGAAAAATTTCTGCACTTTTTGGCCTCTATCTCAGTCGCTAATCAATATTCTTTTACGATTTTTTTATAGTTTTCCTGACGAGAAATTTTCCTAACACAAATGTATGTTTCTAGAATTCTTTGGAACCTTATAATTTACCAGAACGCCTTTTTTAACAAAAATATTAACTCTTTTAAACTTTTTCTTGGCTTTTTTGTATTTTTGAGCCGGAAGCAGCTCCTGAGCTCACTTGAAACATGTCCTATTCAATTTCTCTAAAAAAATAAAGGAGAATCGGTGTTAAAAAGTTTAAAACTCCAGTCACCTTTCGGCTCTGAACGATTATTCAATAAAAAAATTAAGATTATCACTGATTTCATTTGATATGTTACCCAGCATTATCTTGTTATTCGTTCTGACGAGCTATAACCATATTCCAATCTATTTTCATCAAAAAATACATGAAATAACATTTAAACGAAACAGATGTGTAGCATAAGACTTACACGGGGCACTAGACAGGGGACATCAGTGATAATTGTAGGTTTGCATTGAATAGTCGTTCAAAAGTCCGCAATGTGATTGTGTCCCAAAAGCTAGCGCGGGAGCTGCTTCCGGCTAAAAAAAAGCAAAATGAAACAAAAAAAGGAAATATATTCGTTCACAAAGGAATCATACAACTTCTGTTGGGAAAATTTCTCATGAGTAAAACTAAAAAACTAAAAAAATAACGCAAAAGAATATTGATTAGAGGCTGAGATAGAGGCCAAAAAGTGGAGAAAGTGCAGAAACTTTTTATAGCGTTTGCCCCTAATGCATCTTAGGAACTGAAAATTTAGGAGAATTCTAGTACAAACAAGACCCTAGAGTCAGTTTTGAAAAATGGCTAGGAGCCTAAATCAACATTGTTAATCGGCTATTGCCTTTCCTACTCTCTACCAAAAAATTATTTTAATCAGTTGAAAATTAAGAGAGTTATTTTAAATTGGAAATAAGCAAAATTTTAAGTATTGCGTTAATTTTGTTCATGAGTTTATTTTAAAAATACTAGGTGGAAGAATATAATATTTATACTACTGACATACATTATTTTGTTACTAATTAATTTTTTAGTGGTCTACTTTATTACAAAATTATAACATGATAACAATGTGTGTTGATTCTTTAGTCGATATAAATTAATTTGTTGATACATTTGATAATTCAGCTTTAGTTCCATCTAAACTGATTACTATTTCAATTCAAAACATCATAAAGTCCCGCCACAATTAACAATAAATCAATATTAAACATCATTTAGAAATTGCCCTTGGTTGTTTCAAGGTCAAAATTGTTTGAAACATCACATAATATGGTGAATTGTACGAAATAACAATAGGATACAAAAATAACATATCAAACGAAGGTTTATACATGCCATACAACAACTTGATCTAGTCTTCAAATATTCACTTTTTATGTTTATGGTAATTTCGTCATTCACAACGATAAATTTATAAGGATAAGCATTAGATTTATTAGTGGCCTTTTCCAGTGCGACCTTTTAAGATATCTGTATCTGTAGAGTAGGGAGGGTGAGTGTGTAGGCTCACAGCACTTAGGCCACATGTGACCCATTGTACATCCTCCCGAGGGGTTGTCCTCCTAGGTCATTGTCCTTCCTGTCCTTTTCAGGAAGGTGGACAGGTCACTGGGAGACATCTCCTTTATATCGGCAGGTGTAGGCCAAGACTCACCGAACACACACTCTCTTATTGACGATAACTCCGGACACTCGCATAAGACATGCCTGACAGTTTCATCTTCCTGTTCACACATCCTGCATAGAGGTGTGTCCACTAGCCCCATAGTATGGAGGTGTTTACTTAGTTGACAGTGACCAGTCAGAAATCCTACTGTTAAACGTAGGTTTTTCCTGGTCATCGCCAAATATTTCTTCGGCGCCAGCTTCCCAGGGTCGCCCAGGGTGATCCTGGCAAAACTGCATCCTTTGATTCCATCCCATCTCTTAAGGGATTGAGCATGGGTGTAACGTTTGGCTAGTTCCGCAATTGTCGAAGTCGTTAGGCCGTAGGTGTCACTGGGTCCTAGAATTTTTAATCCAGCGGCTTCCCTGGCTAAAGAATCAGCAATGCGATTTCCTTTACTCCTGTCGTGCCCTTTAACCCAGCTCAGGATAATGTTGTTATCTGCCGAGACGTCAGCTAAATCTTGATGGCACTCTAGTACTAGCCTCGATATAACACGTTGTCTGTTCAAGGCTAATAGGGCTTGTCTACTATCAGTGCAGATTATTATGTTTTTGCTAGAAATTCCTCTTCTGGTTAGTTCTTTTGTGGCAATTGAGATACCAGCCAGTTCTGTTTGAACCACGCTGGTGTTGTTTCCCATTCCCTACTTAATCTTGAGGCTTAGTGCTCTCGAGTAAACTCCACAGCCTGAGCCTTTAAGATATATTGTCTATATTATACTCTAAGCTTTCCACGCTTTTTCTATGTACCCTTATATCATCGAGATCAATCCTTTTATGGAATAATATACTACAAGTGCAGAAAATTTGAGATTTCTGCACTGTGCGTCATGATGACCGAGGCGAGGCCTGAATATTTAAAGACTAGATCAAGTTGACATAAGTAGTGGCAGAAATGAAATGGTGACTTGCCAAAAGTTCCTAGAGCTATTGGCCACCGATATGTCGAGTATTCAGCTAAAAAGTCATTTTATTATTTCATAATATTATTTTACCTACGACCCCCCCTGTAATCAGTCAATAACACACAGTCGGTATCAATGTAATGACAGCTATTACGCACTGTAAAAAAAACGTACAGCTGTAAAGTAAATCGCACGGCTTCCCTAGCAACATATTAGCAACTGTCAATAGACGTCTCCATTTTATTCAAAATTTACTATTTGAAAACATTAGATATGGCCACGTTTAACTATGAAAAGCCCAAAGGGCTAAGTATATGTATTGATTATAATTGAAAAATGGACTTTCGATTATCAACAATATATTAATAATGATTAAACGTTAGTTCTTTAATGTGCTTCTTTCATTGGTAATAGAGTAATAGAGATGGAGTTTACCAAGCACCTCTAATTATGTAACTGTTATTTCTTATGCTTCTTATAAAAAATACAAGTACAAGTAGGTCGTAGGTAAAGTATAGTACGTAACTCGTGATGTAAGGCATTTTACGCTCTCACGGAATTACGCACTCGCCGCTACGCGGCATCGTGCGTAACTTTTCCATTCGTCCGTAAAATGCTTCTTACCACACACGTTACGTAATATACTATTATTATATTGTTCAATATTTTAATAAAGCAATATAAAATAGATGTTCGCATAATAGAAAACACGCAAAAATCTTATGTTTTGAATGGTAGACCTTAACTGTCATTCTTGTCGGAAAAAACCAATTTTGTTGGCCACACTAACCTTAGACTGAACTCCTCTATTTTAAACTAATGGCATTTTTATTGAAATAATTTTATCTTAATAGGTAATTTCAAGCAGCAAATGTGATAAAGACTATCTCCTGGATATACAAAATTATGTTGCACAAGCTTTTGTTGAACTAGTATCCCTGAATTCTCAAAATATTTGAATTTGTCCGTTATTGACCTAGGAAATTATTAACCACTAATAGAGAAATTCAACTTCTGGGTTGGCTAGAAGAAGCAATAATTGTCAACTCCACAGCTAGCAGTGGAAAAAAGTGTATTTTGAATATTTTGAGAATGCTCCGATCTCAGCAAGGGAGTATGCATTCAGATATAACAACTTGCGAAAAATTATACAAATATTTGGCCAAACCTTTGAAACAAACCGGATCTGTTCAACCTGAAAGAAATTCTAGACGACGGCGAATAAGCAATACAGAAATAGATGAAATGAATGTTTTATCCACCGCGACTTTCTTATTATGTTCACACTTTACGCGTAATTCTAAAGCATAGGACCTATACTGAAGGTTATTTATACACAAATGTCACAATATAATGTATAAATTAATTATCACCGTGAACAAGATTCGAACCCTATACTTATAATTATTCACGTGAGAAACTGACTTTTCAAAAAATAATTCACAGCTAATTACAATAATTTCAATCAATAAATGACTAGAAAATATGATATGGAAAGCGATCAGACACTGAAATAAATCTTACTCCGCCAAAAATGAAGAGAAACGGAATAAATAGTATCCTTAAATTTATTGCTAGAAATCAAAAATAGTATATTGTATAATTAGTGCGAAAAGTATAATATTCCCAAACGACTGTGATAATTACCAGATGAGCGTAGCGACGAGTCTGTTAACTCAGAAGTTTGGGAATATGCTTCTCCCACGAATTATACATACTATTTTTTCTTCGATCGTTGATTCACATTTAAAAAATTAATAAAAAAATATCTCATTCAAGATTTAATCAAGTAAGTTTAGATAGGTTTCTCTATGCTCATATTGAAATATAGAAGTGGTAACCATGGAAATTACTTTGTTATGAAAAAAGTAAAATAATTTTTTTTGTTGGTGAATCATTTTACCAATTCAAAGCACGCCTCAGCGTGTTTAAATCGAACTTTAAAACACGCGCATTTTTTAAAGTTACCATGGCAACATCAACTCTAAAACACTTTCTCTCCGGCTTCGCCGTTGTGCTCGAAAAATCGCGCGTGTTTCAAAGACCTTAATAGCCACTTATACTTTAATATACTATTTTCTCCGATCGAATATATTGACGAATCAGTTAATAATAATGTAGAACTAGCTAATAAAATATTCAACACCCCTGCCTCGACTTCAAATGAGAATGATCGAAACGAGATAAACCAAACAATTAGCCATGCAGGTTCAACGTCTATAAATTCTCGTTGCCCTCCAGAACAATTAACAAATTGTACAAACTGTACAACTGTTTGTGTTCAAGAATATCGTTATAAATTGAATGTTTCTTGTATTTCTTTTATAACAACTTTATCAATATAAAAGTTAAAACCATACTTTGGTTCATTTTATTGTATCTAATAATCCATTTGTAACATTACCGCACTGTTATTTTCTAATTGCTTACCAACTGCCCACTATTCTGATATGTTGAGCTTTGTGCATAGAAAACAGGTCAAAATAATGTCACTTCTCTCATGATCGGAGAAAAAAGTATATATATATATATATGGAAGCCTATTTTCTATCAAATTTGAGAAAAAAGGGGAGAAAAATTACTTTTTTTATGAACAGGTTATTTAATAGTGGTGGACAAAATAGAATTTCCTGGTATTGTCATCACTCTATAAAAAAATGTTTCCATCTGTATTGTATATCTCTTCATCAATGATTAAAAGCTACAGATTACGATGAAGAACTGAATCATTGTAACTGGCTCAAGGGTATGCCAAATTTTATATCAATAATGATGTTGTCCGATGAAATGTTCCAGAAATGGATCTGTGAATAGACATAAAACACATATTGTGTTGAAGGGCACACTCTATTTAGTTTTCAATAGGTCACTGGTGAACAACGGATGATAGTTGGATTTTAATAAGTGATCAGTTCTTAAAAGTATCTTGAATAGTTCACCAAGCCGCTTATTACTAAATTGTTGCAAGTAAAATTCTGTGGACAAAAGGATCGATATTGTCTATAGAACAATTTTTTTCATCATCCGAAAAATATTTGACGCAATTTTTTCAAAATAACACAAGACCACTAAATTTTGGAACTGAATACATCCGAAAACACACAAGGCTGAACACCAACAAACTAATCGGTATGGTTGCCCACCAGCACAATATGGAAACCCCGGAAAAATCACGTATGGAATAGCCTATTGGTCTGATTATAATATACACTAGATGCAGCAATATTTTACCTAGCGTCGCTGGTCAGTTAACCTGTGGTGTGGGATTACCATTCACATGGCTAAAGTAACTATGGATTCTTAAGAGGAATTGCCCATATTATTAGAATAACTATGCTCCTCTAGCAGTACAGCAAAATGTGTGGATAGCTACCCAATCCACTTCACAAATGAAGTGATGCATTTTTCCAACCAACAGTATAAGTGTACAGGAAAAGGTAGCGTATTCCCATGGCTACCAAGATATCCCGACCTCAGTGTGTAAGAATTTCATTTATGAGGACGAATTGGAAATTTAGTATTTTAGATTATACCTACAAATAGAGCGAGTACAAACTGCAATTGACAGTAACCCCAGGACAGTTAATTTGTGCTGTTTCTGTTATCTAATTGATTTTTGGTTATTGTTAGAATGATACATTTTTTTATGTATCCCTATTTTGTCCCGTGTCTCAGCTTAGAAAATAGATATTGAGATAAGGCTCTCACAATTTTTTTTCACACCCTTTCAAGTGAATGATTAGAAGGCGCAATCTCATTGATAAAGCTTTTCTCGGTAATTAACATTCTCCAGGGTGTTTATTCACTGGAAAATTAAAGTTCCCAGGAGGGTGAACTCTTATGAAGTGCGCATGCGAATACCGTATTCATTAAACTCAAGAGAGAGCTCACACACTCCTATGTGCCTATTCTACTGGGTAAAATTAAGAGTGTGGAGTGGACATGCGAGTCAAAAAAATGACATTACGATAACCTAACTTGACTCCTCTCTTCTGTTTTATTTTATTCTCGTTATTTATTGTAAACAATTTTTTAGAACCAATGAAATAATAAGCCATCTATTATTTTTGCTATCCAAATCACAGATCACCCAGAATTTATGGTTATGTACGTTTATTAAACAATAGTCAAGTTAGCATTTAACATAAATTCCTTGTTAAAACCATGGCAACGTTGCGAAGACACCGAGAGAGTAGCTGTATCGTAGTGAATACGGTATAGCTGTACCACGTGATTAGTGACGGGGAAAGTGATATCATAGTAGTAAGCTTTCAGATGACAGATTTCTTGTGTTAGTGAATAGACACCCTGGTATATCATACTCCAGAAACCACTAATAGCGTATACTCTCCACATTAGCTACCAACCAATAGTTACGGTAACACTAATAGTATATGAGAACATTTGTGATGTTTTCAATTCGAAGCTAACTTTACCTTTCCCACCAGTTTTTATTTTTTTTTTCAGTTATGTCAATGCATCTGTGATTCGGGCGAAATTACTTCATTATTGCCCGTACTTGTAAAGAAGACTTGTGGCTGAGCACGGCCTTGAGCATCAGTTTTTGACACATTTTACATGATAGTAGCGCGGCTACAGGGAATCATGGAAGAAGGTACACTGGTTAAGATGGTGCCTTGGAGCCACGACGAAGAGGTTGGTAAAGGCGTGCTAATTGGAAAAGGTCTGGTTACGTCAGCGAAGGAGATCCCAGTACGTGTCATAGACGTGAACGATCACCAAATTACCCTCAGGAAGGAAACCAGAATTGGATGCTGCAGACCGGTGACGTCTATGGTTCGTCAAACAACTACAACCGAAAATTCTAATGACAGATTCGAACAGATGTTGTCAATAGCTGGCCAATCCTTGAATCGAGCTGAATAAAGGAAAATGACAGAATTCCTCTTGCAGTGTCGAGACCTATTTGTACCAAAAGGAGGGGGGACTGGTAGAATATCAGCCGTCAAACACAAAATTTCTTCTGGTGATGCCAAGCCAATTAAACAATCAGCTCGAAGGCTACCACAAGCAAAGAGAGAGGAAGCTGGAAGAATAATTCGAGAGATGGAGGAAGCAAAAGTAATTGGACCATCTACTAGTCCATTGGTGTCTCCAGTAATGCTCGTCAAGAAAAAGGATGGAGCTAGCAAATTCTGCGTGGACTATCGCCAGCTGAATGACGTGACAAAAAAAGACAGCTAACCTCTGCCTCGTATTGACGATACGCTAGACACTTTGGCTGGCAGTAAAATGTATTCCACTTTGGATCTGAAGTCTGGCTATTGGCAAGTAGAAATGGACCCAGAAGATGAAGAGAAAACTGCTTTCACCACCGGATCCGGATTATGGCAGTTCAACGTCATGCCCTTCGGGCTCTGTAATGCGCCCGCTACATCTGAAGGACTATTATAAAATGTATTGAGAGGGTCATCTTGGAAAACTTGCCTGGTCTATTTAGACGACATCGTAGTATTGGGGAAGACATTCGAGGAACTCCTGAAGAATGTGCAAGACATATTCAAACGACTTCAAGCTGCTCAGCTTATGTTAAACCCGAAGAAATGTCAGTTATTCCAAAACCGAGTCAACTATCTGGGTTATATTGTGAGTAACGAAGGAGTGGTAGTAGATCAGAAGAAAATTGCTGCCATTAAGCAATGGCCGCAACCAACCGACAAACATCAAGTCAGGATTTTTCTTGGACTTGGCACATACTATCGAAGGTTTATAAGGAAGCTTGGATATATTGCCAAGCCACTAACTCGACTCACAGAAAAAACAAAAACTTTTTATTGGGATGACGACTATCAAACTGGTTTTGAAAGCCTCAAGAGACATTTAATCTCGACACCGATACTAGGATATCCGTTATCAGAAGGAGACTTCATTCTTGACACTGATGCAAGCAACGTAGGAATTGGAGGAGTGCTCTCACAGATCCAAGGATGGCAAGAGAGAGTGCTGGGATATTTCAGTAAAGTCCTCTCCAAACCAGAACGGAACTACTGCGTCACGAGAAGAGAACTTTTCGCGGTAGTGAAGTACTTGGAACACTTCTATCAGTATCCATATGGGAAGAAATTTTTAATTCGAGCTGATCATGCAGCACTCAAGTGGTTGATGCAGTTCAAGAACCCCGAGAGCCAGATCGCGAGATTGATTGAACCACTCCAAAAATACGATTCCAGCAATGAGCATCGGGCTGGTGTGAGTCACCGAAATGCCGACACCCTGTCTAGACGACCGTGCCAACCAGACTGTTCCCACTGCAACAATGTGAAATCTAAGGAAGCTGCAGTTTCAAGAACTACAGGATTAGAGAAAATCAAGATAATGATCCACACTTGAAAATGATCCGGCAATGGAAGCAAGAAAATCGGCGACCTACCTGACAAGGAGTGTCAAGATGTTCACCTACACTGAGGGCATATTGGACTCCCTTGTCCTGGAAGAAGGCCTGTTGAAACGAGTCCTTGAAAAAGATGATGGTTCCGAAGATAGACAACAAATAGTTATCCCGAGATCGAGAGTAGCTGAGGTACTGAGGAAGTTACACGACACTCCATCAGGAGGTCATCTGGGAGTGAATAAAACCCTTCAGCGAGTCCGTGAAAGGTTTTATGGGATGAACAGCTAAGACGATGTGAAGGACTGGGGTAAGAAGTGAACGAATTGTGCTACGAGTAATGGACCACATCGTAAGAGAAAGGCTCCCATGAAACAATACAATGTTGGAAGCCCATTCGAACGGATTGCATTAGATATCGCAGGACCATTTCCGACGACAGAAAATGGTGGTAAATACATTCTGGTTGTGATGGATTATTTTACCTAATGGGTAGATGTTTACGCGATTCTGAACCAAGAGGCCATGCCACAACGGTCGCGGATGTATGGGTAAAAGAATTCACGAGCCCATAGAGAGTGCCCTTTAAAATACCTGTCCAAAGTAGTTTCCAGCCACCAAAAAGATTGGGACCAGTACCTTCCCATATTTGCATTGGCGTATCGATCAGCCATCAATGAGTCGACATGTGAAACACCTGCGAAAATCCTATTTGGACGCGAAATGAGGCTTCCTTGTGACCTGGAATTTGGTTGTCGTCCTGGAGAAGATCTAGCGGAAGAAGACTACGCGATCCAGTTGAGAGAAAGGATGGACGATGTACACGTATTGGTTCAAACGAATCTCCAAGTTGCCAGCAACAGAATGAAGAAATGGTACGACACGCAGGCTACAGAAGGCAGTTTTAAAGAAGGGGACAGAGTGTGGTTACACAACCCAATGAGGAGAAAAGGCTTCTCTCCAAAACTACAAAAATCTTGGGAGGGTCCATACTTAATCAAGAAGAAGATCAACGACATCGCATAAGTAAGATCCCCAATGGAAAACCGAAAGTAGTCTACCAAATTCGACCAGCGCCATTCGAAGGAGACCATGACAAATAAGAAGGAGTGAACCATATCCGAGAAGATTCTGACCCTGCCTTCGAAGAATTTATGGGCGCATATGGAGTTACCGGTGAAGCTAGATGTGGAGTTACTACAGAGCAGCGACAAGATTTGTTCACGCTCCCGGAAGACTATTCACTGGCACAAACCATCTCAACCAATACCAAAAATACACGAGGTTTGGCATTCGTCTTTCGAAAGAAGTTTGGACAATCAGAAAAACTTTCAAAACAGATTCCAACCCCTGGCAAGACTCTGAAACTTAAACACAATCCAAGACACATCTTCCATCTGGTAACAAAGAACGAATTTGAAGATCGATCCACCTATCGTAATGTGTGGGAAGCGCTACGAAGTCTTCGAGACCACGTGCTCGAATCTAATGTAGATTCAAGCAACACCTGATACGAAAAATCTGTTGCTGAAGGATTTATTCCCAAGCCTCACAAGAAAAAAAATATCTCTGTACAAACCCATAGTTTCCCATATTTTCAACATGCTTAAACACTAAGCTAGGGATTAGGATTGTGTGATCTCAAGATTACAAAAAATTGAATAGATTTTTTTAATGTTTCAAGAATCTTGTCTATCACGAGCCGACACTGCACTTAAGTATAGTTAATATTCTTCAGGTAATTTTGTGTAGTTCGTTTTTTCGCATTTCTATTTTCCCAAATATAATTCTTAAGTGCGCCCTGTAGATGTCAATAGCATTGTACATTTAAAACCCATATATTTTATTATCTAGTGTAGATCAATTGAGCCCGAAAGCGCCACACCATAAGAATGTGTCGCAGACTCACACCACAAATTTATTCAGAAACTAATACCGAAAAGTTCTTACAAGTTTTATTCCAGATTCTTAGAATTTAAAACCACAACAACAACGGTAGCTCCTTAAAAAGCTATTCGAAAATGCTAAAAATCTTCAGTGGCGGCACATTTACTTATATACGTTGTGAAAAGATCCGGACAATTTATTTTCTTTAAGGTTTTTGTTCTAACACTAGGTGAATGCTCAAGTATTTATTTGTTATAAATCATACAGTTCACTCATACTTACCTAAATTTGAAAATGTATATGGAAAAATGAAAATATATGATTAAAACTTTTTAGATACCTACTTATAAACACAATGAATCAATCATTTTTGGAAAGGTGAAGTTATGGTGAAGTTATTGAATAATAAGAGGTCAATGATTGTATAGTCCGTCTTTTATTCTTACTTACTACTACTAAAATATTGCTTAATGAGAATCTTCAAGTTCACGTATGCTCGAAAGCAAATATTTTTTGTATTTTCCCATATAATCACATCCTATTCAAAATAAAAATAAAAATTGTGTGAAACACGTTGGAAAACACTATTTTTCGTAACTCGTGTTAAAAAGAATTGTGCTGTTCCCAACTGTTTGCACAAATAACTATTGCATATTTTATTGTTTGAGATCTATTTACTGTCTTTTCTCTTCCAAAAAATATTGGAAGGTCAGGAAACCACAAAAAAAATCGAATTAAAAATTATATCGATGACGCACACCAAAAAGGGTATTATTTCAACTAAACGTCAAATACATTGTCCAGTTTTCTCTCTCATCCATGAAATGGATGATACGGAATTATGACGTCATTAGCGTATTTTTTATCTAAGATCGACAATGTCATTAATAATAATTTTGAGATTAGGTGTATAATAAAATTCAACTAATATAAGACATACGTAAAACAGCAGAATACGTCACCGATTATGACGTAACGGCAAAGGATGCTTGAACAAACTCTACCATGTGATACCTAACAATTGTTTAATATTTTGGCTAGACCAAATAATAGTTACCTATATTGTGATTGACTCAATGTATATAAAAAGAAAAAAGGATAAGATATGATATTACAAATATTAAAGCTTTAACTATTAAATTTAGAAAGATGAATAAACAGCACACTCTCAAGGATTTGGCTATGCTAATAGGTGGATTTGTATCTTCTTCCTTTCTTCTTTCTTTTATTTCATCCAAAACTTTTTGAGAGAATAACACATATTTTGTTACAGAGAAATTACCTAATTATCGAAGTGAAATTATCATTCCGAATTGATTATCACAAGAACTAGAATGGTGGCAAAAAAATGTATGTACTTTGGGGTTACATTCACTGAGACCTAGAAGATCTATTGTACACCCTAACTTCTACTTAGTTTTTGGGGAGAGTCTCAAAAACTAATATCTTCTTTAGTACTATTTCCCGGCTGGCTTCAACTTAGGTAAACGTTCCTCTTCTGTCCAGTAATCTCCCAGGTGCTGTGCCTTAGGATTCTCAATTTATTGATGTACAATTCGGAAGTATGTGAATGGAGGTTTATTCTTGCATTCCACAAAATCTACATTCTTTTTTCTCGACTTTTTTAGGTGCCTATTTGGGCGACTATGTCCCGTTAGGATTCTTGTTGAATTATAATAATTATTTTGTGTTTCAGGCTGCTTTCCCCGTGAATGAAGAAATAGTTATTTTCCTAACAAGTGCGGAAAGTGATACTTTCCCGCACGCGACTGCAGTTGACCCGAACGACGCGAAGCGAAGTCAAGGGTCAAGGGCGGGAAAGACACTTTACGCATGAGTTAGGAACATTATTTTTCCTACGACCGTATATACATAAAGTATATCAACCCATTTTTCAAAATTTATTTGATCTTAACATGCATAATATACAAAACTAACCAAAAACTATTGTTATTATTATCAATTATTATTATAAATCTTATTATTAGAAACACAATTTGTTGCATTCTGTGAATTACTTAAAATTGCCGGTCTAGTGGAGTTATTTGGTATTAACTGGTGAGTGAATGACGTTGATGAGGATGGCATCGTTTGCAGGTCCCATAAAGATGACGATGAAGGTGACGGCAACAATTTTAAGTCATTTGTAGATGAAAGAATTTCATTTGATATATTTTTCTTATATCAAGCCCGGGTGGTTTGATAGGTGTTTTATGACACTACTTTGAAGAATGTACAAGGTTATATCAAAATATTTTCATTATTTTATATTTTCAGAAAATTTAAAATGCAACAAAAAGCTAGAAAACATGTAGATTTTATTTGATGGACTATTTATTCACCTGGTGTAAGAATAGTTATAGATTCCGAAGTAAAAAACTATCTAATAGGGTCAAAATTTGGATAATTTTACTTTCCCGCACTAGTGCGGGAAAGTGACACTTTCAAAGCTAAAAGGCGTGCGGGAAAGTCGGTTAAAGCGCCCGGTAGTAGAAAAATATTTTATCGATTGTTCGCGTTGGTCGACAGATGCTTGTTTTGCTTCCAATCCAAATATTTCATGGCTTCAATGTAGCTTTTGTGAAGCAATTTTAATGCAAATCAACCTAGGATCATTTATAAATTCGCTTAAATCGTATTAAGAATGGCGGTATAATGTGAAGTGTGCAAAACCAAATGTTAAATTGATGATTGAAATACATCGTTTAACGGATAAACAAGTTTCGAACAGTTCTGGGCTCCCTGATGTGGGCTTCAAACAAACCGTGTTCAATATAGCAGGTTATTTATCTAGTATGTTAAATAATCGGGGCAAGTTACAATTCATATGTTGTTTTTCTTTGAAACTATTTTCATCCTATTCATGGCCAACTAGAGATGTTGAGCACTGCATAGACTTTGTAGAACATACAAAAGCCAAAAAATATTTATTCAATACTATATAATCACTCAAAAAACAGTGTTTTGGAGCACCACCTACTAAATTGTTCTTAACTTCGTGTGTTTAAGAATGTTTAATTCCAATTTCATTTTTAATTTGTCATTTTACACTGATTTTGTTGAAAAATAAGATTTTTCTATTGGGCATGGCTTTCGCTCGATTCTATTTTTTGTCTTACTTTAAGTTTACCCAATATTTTTGCTCGTTGTATGTTGATTAACCATTACTCAATACCTTTTATTTTTTTTGCTTTTCACCTTTTTTAGGTACGACCATGGATACGTAAGGTTAAACACGGCATATTATGTGGTATTTGGAGATAAGACTCTTCTCATCATTATACAAGGTACCTCGAGATACCGACCTTTGATACCATGCAAATTAAATTATGTCTTTTGTAAAGACCGGCGCCTTTATTTTGGTGTTGTTGGGGATCAAGCACCATTGACGTTCATTTAAGAAATTGTTTGTGTTTGTGTATGATCTACCCACAAAATTTTTGATTTTAGTTGATATTAATGAAATTCTTCTGACGGGCTGAATTTATTTTTAATTTCACTTACCATTTGATTTACTTCCACTCTGCGGTAGACGCGTTTAATTTTAGTTCAATAGATTCGCCTGGACGAATTTTTTCAAGTCATCATTCGAATCGTATGCATACATTTATTACAAGAGCACGAAAAATTATAATTATTGTGCTTTTGATAAAAATGATTTATAAATGTTCAATTCGAATGTTTTCTGTACTTCACTTTATAGAAAAGACAAACATATTATGTGGCTCAAATTCCCTAACGAATACTGCAGTTTCCACTAGGTATAAGTACTATAACGTTAACGAGGTCTCATCTTTAGAGTTCTCGGCAAAAACAGTTACAAGGTCATGGTGGCATGGGTATCAGAGCACGAGGGTCATGAGGAGAATGGAAAAATGAATAAAATAGTCAGAGAAGAATCATAGATTGGACAGGGACTCTCCTCCAGTGTTGCAGGATCGACAATGATCATGACCCCAAGAGTATGGATGACACAGAAATCTTTAAAGTGGTGAGAAATCTGACTAGAACAGAGACAGGCGGAACAATTTATCACATGACATTCACAAAAATTCTGGTGGACACGTACTAATTGTGCTTATTGGGTATGTAAGCGTAATAGACCTGCATATCCAATATATCATCAAAATAGTGAGTTATTGACAAAACTCCTAATGAAAAACGGACTGGTATCTAGTTAAAGAGATTACCTAGTATGAACCTGATATATTTTATACAGTCACTTCGCTGAAAAATGCGTTATACCTATTTGTTTTTTATTATCTTCTCACACGATTACTTGATAAGCTTTCTTGTTATTAACAAGAAACTTAAAAAAACTACGCTTTTTGGTTTTAAATGTTTATGAAAATTTCGTGAGAACATTTGCGAATCGAAGATATATTCGATTGATACTACGTAACCTCTTCCACTTGATGGCACAGTGCGTTTCCTAGTAGAATCCTATTGCTTGGCCTAAGGAGAGTTGATAGACTAAACTATCATGCCTGGCGAATGTTTGCTTTCTTGTAGAAGACGAGGAGAAACTACATGGAAGTTTAGGTCTCGACTCTGATTAGCTACATATAAGAAGAGTCGGGTTGTAAAACGTATAAAATAGTTCCATATTGAAAATTAATTATATTTATGGAAATTTTTTTTCAAATTATCCAAATCGGACCTTTTGTTTGGAAGTTACGAGGGTCATAAACATGCCATCGATAAGTTTCCGTGCAAAGTAGTCGTAACTGAGAAAAGCCGGAGCGGGCTGGTAGTACAATGGAAAATGTTTAAAAAAATTGTGCCAGTGTCATCAGTTTGTTAGGTGATTTTTCCAAACAAAAAATACCCATACACTGGCATTAAAAATGCATTTTGTTATCACTAATAAAAGTCACAAGATAAGTAATGATTATAAAACATTTTCTTATATGAAACGAGAAATATAAAAGTAATGTGTACGAGTTTGCCTACGTATTCTCTGCAAGAGTATGTCACAATCTGTGAGGCAAAAATCCGAAGTATAAAAATACAACCAGCTATATTAGTGTGCAGTGCAAATGGGCAAAGCGTAAACGACGCCATATTTAAGACTTTCCTTCGAATAAAATCCGTAAATTATATTCTTTCTCTCTCGAAGATACGTTTGCATTTTTGGAAATGTACACAAACGGAGGTGGAAGATGGAGGCATTAAGAATATTTTTGCCGCCTCCATAGATTGACCGGATGTTGTGGGAGAGACATACATTATGAAAACATAGGCGTACGTATGTTAAAAGAACTCTTATATTTTGTATAATCCTCACCAATATTATAAATAATGTGAATGTGAATTTGATTGTCTGATATATTTTTGTTACGATTTGACGATTCAATTACTCAATCAATCAGCATAGAACTGTGTCCATAAATTGTCATAGGTACAAAAATTGATATAGGGTACATTCTTAAATCTCCTAAGACTATTCACACCGACACGTACCTAATGCTGAAAATTGAAAATGGTTGCAAAGTCAATGAAAACAGTGAATGCTGTCCATATTACAGTGAAGTGACTAGCTTGACCCCTGTGTAAAGTGTTAATTTGAAATTTCACTGAACAGGACCGTACTTTGCATAGAATGCAATAATTGAGTCATTGAGATTGATTTGAATAATATTTTATTTATACAAAAATAGGAATCATTACTTTTATTCCATTTATAAATACGTTTGGGTTAGGCTCAGTGGCCCAGGTACTTGAACTGAATCTTTGTACCATTACCCATGTTATTTACTTCCGTTCCAGAAACTTAGTGTCTTCTATGATATAGGTCACCCCTGGAGTGATTTTCATTAGTTATGGTGGTTAGATTATTTTCTTTTCAAAGTGCTTCGGTCTTCCTTGAAAGAAGCGGATTATGTGAGTAGGTATTTCATCGTGGAGCTCAGATTTTTCTGCAAATAGGTTCACTTACTTTTCCCATTTTGTACAGATGCTATATCAGGGTCCAGTGTCCAGTCACCAGGTCGGTAAATGTCTTCAAATGTCTTTTACACAGTTTCAACAGCCTGGACCAGAGTTCCTTGTCTATCCTATTCAGTAAACTTTCTGTAAGGAGGTGTACTTGTGTTTAGATGTTGGAAGAATGAGGAAGTTTTGAAGAAGCTAGAAAATAAACTGGGAGAGGCGGTGTATTGGGAAAATATGGTGGAGTTGAGGGGCGAGGAGGAATGGATGGAGATAAGTGGCGTGGTAGAAAGCATGATTAGGGGAAGAGAAGGACTCGCTATAGCATGAGAGAGGTAGGAGTGAGAGAAGGAAGAAGATGATGGAGAGTGTGTGAGGTACCGCCGCCCGTCTTGACGTATGCTAGGGTAGTGATTCCAAGGCGGGAGTAACGGCGAGTTTGAGGTGGGTTTGGTTGGTAGGCATCTCCGTGGGGATGAGTGAGGGTACTGTTCGAGGACCCAGTCGAACATGAGTTTCCCATCTCGGCCCGAAAAAAAAGGAGGTGTACTTGTGTCAGCCTCCATTTAGGTTGGTGTTCCCCAACTAGTCAGTTCCCGATTTACCCTCTTATCTATTCCTTTGTTATTCCACAAAACGGTTCCGGACCTATGAAGTCTCCTCTAGAACCTTTTTAGATGACTGATGTTTTCATCAATGCAGGCTATAGCGGCTTGAAACACAGACGTGTACCGACCAAGGCTGAAAAACATTTTCTTTTTGGAACCATCGGTGAATCCGTTGATTTCTCCAGAATTACCTGGATTCATCACCTTGTCTATGGATGGAATGATGATGTTCTCCCGCTTAGTGAATACGTTCCCTGGTGTTATGCTATCAAAATTCAGGTGAAATATGTGTCCCTCTAGTATTGTCCCAGTTGTATCAATGTGTCCTTCTCGAACATTGTTTGGGTACCATAAGTCTCCGATTTCAGTCAAAGAATTGCGATAATCGCCTCCGCCCTGACAAAAAAGTTCCAAATTAGGAAGTCCAATAAGGGCTTCCATTGATGTTGTCTGTTGTCCTGTTCATTACCCCGGTAATACCAATGAGGGCTTGTCTTTGGATCGCAGTATTACTTATATTTATTCCACTTTTTTGACATGTATGGAGAAATGATGTGATTCTATGGAAGGATACTGAGCAATATACTATTAGTTTCGGCACCCTTAAATTAAAAGAAGGGAGGATATTACTACGACGGATGGCAAAATTCGATAGAGGCCCAAAATACAAGCAAAAAATTCAGGACCCGTCAAAAGACTTAAGAAATTGCGAATAATTCAAAAAATAAAATCCATCAGCTCATGTTAGGTCATTGTGAATTTATCTTTATTTTATTTTATAATGTATTCTATAAGAACTGTCACCGTACCTAAATTTCATGCGAATATCGACTATTATCAGTTGAGTTGCGTTGCAGGATTTGAATTTTTTCAGCATTTTTTTGATTTTGTTTCTGTAGATTGTACTTTTTCCTTTCCGGTACTATTTGTTATATTAACTGGTCGCTCCCACGCTTCGCAAGCGCCAACTACTACAATCGTTTGGCTACTGTAATGGCTATAGTTACGACTTTTTCAAGTCAAATTGAAGTTTCTTCAAATTTGTATAGAGAAGCTTCTATCCTATAAAAATATCTCCACTTATTTATGAGAAAAAGCATGGCGGAATTAGTCTGGGTCACCCTGTATGTCTAGGAAGCCAGACTGAAACTGCGGTATGTTCATTTTTTTTGTTTGGTAGTTTGAAATATGGATCTGACCTACCTCTACAATGGTCGTAGGAATACAATACACAACGAGCTTACACTATCACACTATTGGAGATAATATGGAATAGTTATTTACGTAACTAGTTATGAAAAGTGCGATATTGTTCAACAAGCGTAATATTTGCCAAAACGAGCGCCTGCGAGTTCTGCAAATAGGGTATTTGACAATTTTTTTTAAATACCATTAGAAGATTGTCAACCTCAGTTAAGTACTCCAAATTTTTTACTAAGCGTTGCCAAAACCAACTTTAAAAATTTTCTATTTAAATAGCGCGCCAAAACGCGCTGATTTTTTATCACGTCAGTGGTCTTGTCGCTCCGCCTACCGCATCCCGAGCGACTTGACCCTGACCAGCTGAATCGGAACAATCGGCTCGACCTGCGGCCACCCAC
Organism: Galerucella pusilla; assembly: GCA_910591695.1. Taxonomy (NCBI): domain Eukaryota; kingdom Metazoa; phylum Arthropoda; class Insecta; order Coleoptera; family Chrysomelidae; genus Galerucella; species Galerucella pusilla. Next base: position 111,688 of record CAJUYI010000382.1, read on the forward strand.
CTGAGCTGGCAACGAGACCTCTGACATCACAATAAACTCACATATTTTACCGCGCCGAGTAAATATTTGAAAATTACCATTGTTGTTAAGTTAATAGAAAATCACTGGTTTAATTCACAAAACAGTCTAACCTATAGAAGTGAAAGTTTATAGGATGACCTTGAATACAAAAATAAGGTTTTAAACCCATCCACCTGAAGCGCTAGTTGCAATTGAGTTGTCGAAACAGGCCTGGCAGCTAAGGCCTTTAGTACGAGAAGGAAAAAATATTTCAAAATTCATCTCAGCTGTCATATAGTTGTTGTCACCATTGTCTTTTATAGATTGTTCGCCACTTGTTGGCTTTTGCTATTTGCTGCTGTTATTTGTGTTTTAATTAGGTACTGTAAGTGTTGTCAAGTGTGATAATTCATAATATTATAGTAACTTTATAATGGTTGGTGTGAAGTGTGGCGATCCTGGGTGTACAGACATTACATCAAAACGACATAGGTTTTCCAAACATGACCCTTTGTTGTTGAATGAATGGGTTGCCTTTATTCGCAATCCAAAACTAAGAATCGAGCGCTGAACAGATTTATAGATCCTACAAAGTTTGCAACAGACATTTTTGAACCACAATATATTTTTATTGGGACAAAAGGGGCCTCACTCGCAAAGCTGTTCGATCGGAAATGGGAAATCCAGTAAAATACGTAATATTCACTATCACTTTTAGACATTACTTAGCGCGTGGTAAAATGTAAATTGCATTTAGGAATCCCTAAATTCGTTTTAAGTATTACCTGACTTTAGGAAATGGTTAGTGAAATCGGGCATTAGTCATTCAACTAAACAAACTTCCATTAAAAAAAGCGCTGAAATTCTTCTTTCCTTAGTCTGTTTTTCGGCCTCAGCTGCCTTGCCTATTTCGACAACTCAATTGCAACTAGCGCTTCAGGCGGATGAGTTTGACACCTCATTTTTTCATTCTAGTTAATCCTATTAGACTTTTACTTCTATAGGTTAGACTGTTTTGTGGTTTAATTTATTTGTGTGAAATATTGATTTCTGGCATAATAGTATCACAAAGTACCTGCTCCGACTCTTTTTCAATTTTTTCCGCTCATAGGAAAATACCCAATTACTCGAGTTGAACAATGTCGCTCTCTTCATAACGTGTTTACGTACAACGCTTTATCTAATTCTGCGCTTTTATAATATTTAATAAAATCTTCAATTACAATGGTGATATTAAAGTGGATTCAAATGGTGTTAAAAGTATTGTTACTATGAAGTATTCACCCATAAAATTGACTTACTTTAAACAACAGTGTCGTTAATGTTTTTTTCAATGCTTATAAATCTTGGAATACTATTGAATTAAAATGATGTAGTAATTATCAGTGTAAATAATGAAATAATTGTCAGTTTTGACAGTACCTACCTAATTAATAAATTATTCTTTGAAACTCATGTAGTATTTCTATGTTGGAACTTAAACAGTTACGTGAAGTTTTTACATAACTACTTCTCATAACTGATATATGAAGGTTATGAAAAATGTGACGTTACCTAACGCCAAGGAGTGACTTATAGTGTCACATTTGATAGCGGAATTAAATGAATATTTTGACATACATGCAACTTCTGGTTTAACAGAATGTGATAAGTAACCACAAAACAGTCTAACCTAGGTTATACTGTTTTGTGTAAGTAACTTTGTAATTTTGAATGTAACACGTATATTATTAACTTTTCGGATTTCACATTAAGGCGACTGTTCTGTAATATTTCCTTCAGCAAAGGTTTCGTTCACAAACGATATGAACGAAACATTTTGAAACGTTATTTTGTATCTTTTTCGTGGACCATTTTCTGATGTAAACGAAAGTTGGACGTTTTCAAATGGGTAGTAGAGCAAAATATCACAGCTTTGTGGGATTTTTGAATTACATTATAATTGAGTGATGAAGATCGTAGCTAATATCCGTTCTATATAAATACATATATGTTTTCAAAATCTACACTACTATGTTATTTAATATACTGCACAAACCTAAAAATGTAAGTAATAAAGGACTGTGATAGTGTTTTTCACGTTTTTCATGTCAATGTTTTTACCAACTTTGGAATAGAACAAAAAGGAGAAAAAACAGATGAGAATTGGCTCTTGGAACGTAAGACTATGCTGCAGCGAGAGGAAATGGGAGAGATAGCCAAAGAAATGAAAGAATACAAAGTAGAAGTACTAGTACTATGAGGAACAAGATGGGCCGGTGGAGGGAAAATCGATAAGGACCGATATACATTATGCTATTCGGGAGAGAAAGAGCAAGGGGAAAGGGGGACTGCCTTTATGATCAGCAAACAAGCAGTACGACAGACTATCCAATTCAAGGCGATAGATGGAATAATCTCACATATTAGAATTGAAAGTAAACAAGCCAACCTAAATATCATAAATGTGTATGCACAATGTACAAACACAACAAACACAAGAGAGAACACAAGACCACATGAGCATTCCCAGGGAGTAGAGATGGAAATCAGATAGATCACGTACTAATATCCAAAAAATGGAGACACACAATACAGGATACCATAACTTACATAGGAGCTAACGCAGATACTGATCATTTCCTAGTAATAACAAAAGTGAAAAACAAAATAATTGGATGGAGTAATGAGAAATAATACAGAAAGCTATGGAATACACAGAAACTAATGACACCACACATGAAACAAGCATACATTGACACAATACAAAGAAGTTTGATGAACCGCTAGGAATACAACATTGAACAAAGTTGGATGACAATCAAAAACAGTAGTATACGAGCAGCGGACAACAAGTAATGGTTCCGACGAAGAATGTGAACACAGAATCAAAATAAAAAATCGAACAAGACAAGAATGGCTGAAGACAGGAAGCCAGAAGAGTTAGAAAAATACAGAAAAGAAAGAAGAGAGGTAAATAAATGTTGCAAAAAGAAAAAAGCAGACTGGATTGCACAATTAATGCAGGAGATTGGAACCAATAATAAAGGCAATAAAAAATTATACCACTACATTAAATCACAAAACACTACAAAAGAAGCAACTGCAAAAATAGACGACACAACGTGGAAAAAGTACTTCAGAACACTCTACAAAGAAGAGGCTATAGAAGAGGTCGAATTTATATTTGCACAAATAAGAATTACTCAATTAAAAGTGTGAAGTGAATAACTTCAAGTCTCAGGTACTTTTTTATTCTTAGTTCCACCGGATATCAGCAATATTTGCATTTCAAAACATTTTATTGTGATAATTTACAAAGAAAGATTTAAAATTACCAAATTAGGAAACTGGTACCGGTACCTATATATCTATACATATATAGGTACCTACAACGTTCTATACAAGTGAAAATGTAGGCATTTTGTGCCTACTTCATACTGGTTTCGCTAATATGCTGTAAATGCGATTTGACTCCATACAGGGTACTTCTAAAGTAATTGTCTTGTTATTGTTTTGCTATATTGGTATGTGTTATATTAGCTACTTTGTCTTTCCCCACCTTCCCCACTTTATCACATAAGAATAAACAATAATAATTAAAATTTATGTATAAGTGCTCGCTAACTACCTGCTAAGTGAAATTATTGCAAAACATAATCATAAAAACCATATAATGAGGAAAAGAGACTACTAAATGCGTAGAAACTTCATAAGTACCTAATGATTAAGTAGTCGATGTTAATTTGAAAATGGAAAATTATATCCTACTACGCAAAAATGAATGTCTATTATTCATTAATTCATTCTTCATTGAAAAGCTTCATGTTTTTTAAATTGAATAATGTTGATGGAACTTCATTTGAAAAAAGAATATGTCAAATGTATAATAAAAATCAGTACCCATCCTGTTTCCTCTGAAAAAATCTGTCTCATGTCGGAAAATCATAGGAAGAATATTAGTTGAAGAGGTGGGAGGTAAAATTACAGTTTCGAAAATATGTTGTCAAAGTTGAGGGTCTGCTATTAAATCTGTGTTTAATATTCAGTAATGATATTTATATATAATAATTAAAAAATGGGTATATTATACCAAAGATTATGCTTCAAATTAAACAGAAACCGAAATTTGGTGTATTTTTTTGGAAAAATTGCACCTATTTAGTTTTGACTTTAAAGTATTATCAAGGAATGTCAACAAGATGTGGTTGAAAAATATGACAAAAAATATTTTATCAAAGCGCTGCTTATAGTAAAACATTTTATTTATAATCATATTCGAGTAATAAATATTAATCGTCCAATTGAAATTCTCCACTTCCCAACTTATTCCACTGTCTACTTGTTATTTCTTTTTTTGCCTTTTACCACTACTGTATGAAGCAATTTTTTTGTTAAACTCGTGATTTATAGGAGGAATACAGTCTAGTAGCTGCTAAAAATTTTCCTATTTGGCATACTTAATTAATCTGGGTTGCGGATACAAAGGAAGAAGTTCTGAATTCAGTATCGGTATTCCTGTCTTTTTAAACATTTCTCGGAATGCGTGAAAAGAAATTCAACTTCTTCTTAAGCTGAAATGAATAATTTATATATTCATTGAAACGAAATTCCGTGTAACAACAACCTTTTGAAGTTAACCAATGGTTAACTATAACAATGATTCAGCCTACCGAGCTGTAAAACTCTCAAAGTTGTCCCAAAAGTCTCATCAATCGTCGTGTCCTAGGATATTAAAGATCAAAGGTGGAGAGAATCATATTACAAATATCTGGCTTTTTGTAAGTTGAATACTATTTGCATCTGATATAAATATTTTAAAATCTTTTGTGGTGAACATTTTTTGATACACGGAACTGTTTTCATGGGACTGAGGCGCGCGCCGCTTAACTGCTTATAGCATAATGCAAAGTAAACCATTAATCCCGATAAATAATACGCCGTATTAAGTCTACAAATCGTTAAAAAATATATGGTCAAACATAATTTGAACTCAACCATACCAACCAAAAGTTTTGAATAATATCCTATCCTGTTTTTAAAAAGACACATTTTATTTTTGCACGCTTTTAGTGACTGTGACACGACTCATGCGCAGTTCAAAAAATGAAAAAAAAACTTCCATTGGAACACTGAAATGACTCTTCAATTTGGATCAACTAGCTGAAGGATTCCAACAAGGGAACTGCTCTGTACTGCTCTGTACATGCTTCATATGAAAATGGAGTTGTCATTTTGTTGTCAATATATAATATTTTGTAACCCGAGAAAAGCATCGATCATTTGACAATTAATCAAGCTAACAAAATCTCGATAAACCTGTGCAGTTATGCAATCTTCCACCTACAAGTGCAGCGGCTCATCAACAAATCGGCCGTGTATATTATCAAATTCAAACTTGGCTGAGGAATTATCCAGAACCCCAAGAGTTGGGTTGTATGTTACGAAACGAATTCCTGAAGCCAATTACAGCGATACTACCACCAGCTTCGGAGGCGTTAGGTACTAAATACTAGCAGCTGCAAGAATGGGTATGGTACTCGCTGTAAATGCAGGAAATTGGGGCTGCAATGTTCCTCAGCGAGATTGCCTCGATGTCTCACCTCATCAGTGATCTGGATAAAGGCATTTTTGATCCCGAAATACTTGAAGACCTGAATGAATATTATTAATGGACAGAATGAATTGGAAATTTTAGAGTGATCTTACTATTGAAGATTTTATAAAATATACCAAAATTATATTTTCAAGTTGATAAACGGTCGACCATATTTCTAAATAAAACATAATAAAAATTATTTCACTCAAATTCTTTTAATCTAAAATGTGATTAGTATTGATTAGATTATAATTAAAACAATCCACTCGACGATTTTTCCATAATACGATTATTGAATAGAATCTGATCATTGAGAGAAAATGCAAATTATGTTTAAAATTAAGTATATGTTTCTCATTGATTATTTGTAGACTTGATACGGCGTATTATTTATCTAAACTAACAGTCGATCTTGCATTATGCCATGAACAGCTAAGAGCTGCGTACTCTACGCATTCTTGCTCAAAAACAGTTTCGTCTATGAGAAAATGGTTGGAACAAAAAATGTAACTACAATTTTTGTGATAAATACAAATGGTAGTAGACCCACAGAAAGCGAGATATTTGCAGATAGTTTCCTTGACCTCTGATAACTTACGCGGACAAGAGATTTTATCAGACTTTAGAGACAACCTTTAGAATGGAAAAATGAATATTGAGTCCGAGCTGTACTGACTGGAATGACTGGTCTATAAAAGTATCCAGTATCAAAAGTGGCAATTGAGGTATAGGCGGATTGTGAAACGTTATATTCACCTGGCTTGTAGCAGACCACATAAGATTGTGTCAATTTTTTATGAACTTTTTGCCAGATGGGACCCACCAGATCTATTAGATACTTCATTCTACATGTGAAAACAAACATCACGACCTTTTTTGATTGATCATGGTCTTCCTTATAAAAAAAATGAATTTCGATTTTTTTAAATGCATGTTCTCTTGCACACTCAGCGCCATATTATCTCAAAAACGACATTATCATTTGGGAATGATAATAGTTATTTAACCAACAAGTGTTTTAATTAGGGCCATTAACAATCGAGTTAATCTCTAATAATGTTCGAGATTCTCAATTGCTCTGTTAATACTCGTGTTCAAAGCTTTTCCGTCGACTGGATAAGTTCTATTCGTTTTTCTCAAAAAAAATGGGAATATTTATTTGTAATTGTCATTGTCAAAAGTGAATAATGTCACTGAAATGTATGTTTGGTTGCCTACACCACAGGTAACTGTCAATATTAATATAACGTATACGATGTCCGTTGGGTTGCCTACAGAGCAATCGTTGATTATCGTGAATCATGCATTGATAGAGGTCATTAATATATGAGTTTGTCCAATTTTGAGAACGTTAATAGCATATGTTAATACACGGTCGACGGAAAAAACCTCTTAAAACCAAATGTTCTACTTTTGTCACTTGGCTTAGACATGGGAGATTTTTTTTGAAGCGTTGATATTGCGCGCCATTTAACAACAGGTCTTAGATGAAGATAATTTATTTCTACACTGTACAGTTCACAGTACCTCAGCTTTGTCCATAATGAACTTTCTCAATTGTACATTAGTCGTCTCCCTCTTGAAAGGAAAAATTATAAGTAACCAAAATCACACCTTTTTCAATTAAATACATCAAGATCCTCTAGAAATGGAGAATTGCGCCCTATTTAGTGGTTATGACCTTTTTTATTGAGAAATAGATAAATTTCAAATGCAAAAGTTTTCTCATTGTATTTCCAATGGAAGAAATCAACTCTGGACTCTCTGTAAAAGGTTCTTATTAAAATGTACGTTCAAGCGTCACTTAATAAGAAAGAGTGATCTTCAATCTTCTGCCACAAAACGAAATGCCGCTTGTTCTCTCAATTGTATGTACTCGTATGTTCTTGATCTCGTCATTGTTGTCCAGAAAAAATGAATATTTGCTTTTTTTGTCTTATATTCTCAGTTACTCCTTTTGCGCTCATTGTCCTATCACTACAGTTAAAAAAAACAAAACGTGCTGGGAGTTGAATGTTGACAGAAGGTCCATATTATAAACGACTGTGATGAACTTTTACAGTCAACAGGCTTAGAATTTCTCTTGTAATTGAAAAGGAAATTCATTTCCCAGGCGCCAATAGTTACTTAAACCGGTTCCACCTGACATAAATTTCAACCTGCATCGTTTTATTTCTGTTTCATTTCTTATAAGAACAACCTCTTTAGGGTAGGAAATTTGGATCAAAAGACAGTCAAACGACAAAACAGTTTCAAACAGCGAAATTGAAGAAGTTGGGAAAAAATGAAATAATGCCTGGAGAAAATTAGTAGAACCCTCTCTCTCACTCTATTTTTCTCGTAGTTTTTGCAATCAATCATTGTCGAGTATTTTTTTTGCTTCCCATTCAGTTCAAGGTTCTGTAAAAGCATCACCCTGTTTTAATTTTACGAATGATATACCACTCGGTATTTGATGCTACAGTGGTAAACACATTTTGAGATGGCGATTGTACCAAGTATATATGTCAGTGTTAGGATCGTCCGTTTCATCCATAAATTATTTTGAAATTTTTATTTCTGCACTAAAATCCATTTGGGTGTAGAGATGGATCAGATAAACGCGTTGGCAACGGTTTATTTATATATCTGTTCTTCTTTTTTTTTATATAAAGATACCACTCTTCTACAAAACATACATCATTTTTTGTCACTTGAGTTATTCGGTTACAAAATTTATTATTGTAAAATAATATTCAGTTGATAGTATGAACATCATGTATGAACACAATAAATTTTTTTTCCACCATCACATTGAAAGTAGGCTTTTTCGCTTGCCATTGACAACAAAAAGTTGACGTTTCTTGAGGAGAGTTACTTCACACTCGCCGAGCGTAAAAAATTGCAAAAAGGTCGTTGCCCATAACAACCGATACTACGAACACAATTGTATTGACAGTGACAGTGGGGATCATAGTAAGTATAAAGTATTCGACAGGTACTTGAAAAAAGAGATATAAATTTATCAATGATAATTATTCATAGTATATATTTAAGTGATTGTAAAAAAAATGTTATAGGTATGTATTGCGATCTAAAAGTGAAATTATTGTTCCCAAGCAATTAACGCGCATCGCTCGCGTCGCGCGTTTACCCTTGCTTTCGAACAATAATTCCTCACTTTTCGCTCTTAATACATAAGTAAGTAGTTTCTACAATCACATTGAAAAGTAGGCTTTTTCGCTTGGCATTGACAACGAAAAGTTTTGAGGGGGTCACTTTCGCTCGCCGAGCGTAAAAAATTGCAAAAAGCTCGTTGCCCGTAACAACCGATACTACGAACACAATTGTATTGAAAACATTTTGACAGTTCCAAGAACCAATCAAATTTCCCCATTTTTTATCATATGAACGATTTCACCCAATTATCACAACATTACACTGATAACAGCCCATGGGCTATTTTCACGTTGCTATGGACACATATTGATTTGTTTCGATTTTGAAGTTTCAAACATGTAGTATTTCGAAAGGTCACGATTTCGAAATCTGTCATAAAAATGTTTCGAACAATTATTAATGTCCTTGGGTTTGCCCAACAAAATTGGAGAAGAAGAATGTCCTTGGGTTATTACTACTGACAGTGACAGTGGGGATCACAGAGCAACCAAGCTAGGGAGTGTTTTTGTCCTCTGAAATTTTTTTTAACATTATAAATCGCTGTTTTGTTTTCAATGTTTCAAATAATTAATTAGTGTGATTCTGATGTTACTTCTCCTAATCGGTTGGTACATTGGTACAATTTCGATAGATTTTTGTGTGTGAGTGTTCGAGAAAGTAACTAGATGTTTTATTCACAATTAGTTCCGGTAGATGGAGCTGCAATCGGGCTCATGCTAGAATTCTTCTAGGCGATTGGTCCGATTTTAATGAAATTGTGTGTGTGTTTAAGTGAGGAAGAGTGAGTATCTGGAATGTTTAGCGGGTGATGCTGCAATCGGGTCCATACTGAACTTCTCCTAAACGGCTCTGATTTAGTTGACGTTTTGCATAGGAGTTTTTTGGCAGGGTGGTTGAAAAATGAGTCAAATTCGTGAATTAGTAGTTTGTACAACTGGTGCGCAAAGTTTTAGATTTGCGGCACTCGCCTTACGGCTAGTGGGAAAAGTGATTCGCGTACAAATTGTACACAATATTTTTTCTACAACCACATTTATTATCGAAAAATATACTGTGATTATGCAGTTATTTCATTTAAACGTTGAAAAGAAAGAGCTCACAATATGAAGATGGAAAAATCAGTTGAATGTATAATTAATTGTAAAATTTGTACAATTTTGTATTATTATTTTATATTATTATTATTTTGATCTTAATTTCTAAGATAATTCTTGATATGTTGAGGTTTTTACAATTAATAAATAAAAATAAAAACTGAAATAAATAGTTCACTTACTTTTGGTTTCAATTCAAATATCGTACACCAATAAGAAATTCACTATAAGGTTGAATTGTCAAAAAGAGTTTACAGGTCATAGGTAGCTTTGTTCGACATTTCGGTGCGGAAAAGTACCATAGCGTGTACTTTTCGCATTACTTTTCCAACGGTTATCAACAGAATTAAGAAAAGGCCTGCTTCGAGTATTAAAATTTGGGTAGAAAAGCGTGTTCT
>CAJUYI010000382.1:126916-158877 GCA_910591695.1 Galerucella pusilla
AGTTCCTTATCCCTGTTTTCTCTTTTTTTCGTATCTCTGCAGCCGGCAAGTTTACGGTAATTTCAAGGCAAGTTTTGGTAAGTAGCTGTACTCATACTGTTTGCATTTATCCCGATGAACAATACAAATAAATGTTGATTTTGAAAAATAAACGTCAGACAGTAACGTGTCAGTCATACAAACACTTAATGTTTTTCATTCCACAAATCGGAAATACTTTCACAAATAGATCTTAGATACCCCAAAGGAAATTCAAATAAAAGGAGGACCTCACACCTCCTTCTACGAAAATACTTTTGTAATCTGTTAAACAAAAAATTCGGCGTTAGTCCAATCTGACATGGACATTCTAAAATACCGCTCATTCCAAAAACTGGTCCCAATCGCGATAGGAATTTGTTTCTCTAGTGAAGAACTTGTCGTCAAGCGGTCTACTAGGAATTTAAAATTAGATGCAACATTTAGGAACCGCATTTCATTACTATTCCGATGCTTTGTTTTCAGTAGCGCAGGAATAATTGGGAACCCAATAAATCATCAGTAATCTGATGTGGTTGCATGCATTTTATTAGTTAATAACTGATGTGGTTGCATGCATTTTATTAGTTAATAATCGATAAACATGATTGAATTTACGGTTTGTATCCTTGCTCTAACTCTTGCAAATGAAAATATCTGTTTATAATTAGTTCCACTATTTAATGAAAAATTCATGAAAATCTTAGAAACTCAATAATAATTATTTCGATAATAATTTGTAAGAGAAGAAACATTATTCATACAGTGCGTTCATAAAGTAGCGCATACATTCATAATTAGCTAAATGAACAATCAAAATTAGAAATTCCCGAAGCAGGATATTCGATTCCAATTCACTATTTTTTCAAATTATTATCTAATATACAGTTATGCAATTACTGTGATACACTAACAAAGACAAACAAACGAAAATTTAGGATAAAATTGTTCAGCAGGGAAAATCGGGTAATTGAAAAGAAGGGGTTCCATTCCCAAGCAGCATTTATGGTAGCTGTTACACTGTTTTAGTTCATAGTTACTATATAATGATAACAAAAACGTAACGACAACCAAAAAAGCCAACCTTAATGTTTTATTTCCACCATAGTTTGAAAACATGGTAATAATTAAGTCAATTTTACCTATGGTTTAGGTTTTGAAGTAAGTAAAAAACAAGTTAATATTCCAGTGCCACTTACGTATTTGTTACTTGGGACATGACTTTGAAGTCCCAATAACTTTCAAGTTAAATGGTAAAGTAAAATAGACTACGGTGTTACACTAAATTATACCTCCATAGTTTATAGAGTAAAAAGTTAATATTTGTGTAACTTTGACGTTCTTGCTACGATCATTTATGACATCAAAGTTTTCAGAGTTGAAGTCACACTTTATGTAACTTAGTGGACTATATGCCTTAATATAATTATAATAGGCCAGAATATTATGTTGATGATTTAAGGGTAACGAAAAGATTTGAAAAAAAAACTATCCAATGAAGTTAAATTTTGTGAAAATTTACAAAAATGGTGCCTCCAATATAAAATTACGCATGATGCAATTAATGAACCTTCAATTTTATTAAATCATCAAGGCTTTAACTTGCCAACTCTACTTAAAACTCCGAAGAAGGTTACTAGCAGCACATTCGAAAATACTAAATAATATAGTATATCTTTGAACCAAACAGGATACGGCACACAACCAGCGTAACCACAACCCTCCAACCCCATTATTTTATGTTCCTCGTTAGTTAAGCTAAGTCCTCAACTCCTCATACACGCGAAATTGAGAAAAGCGAGGTTGTTTGGGCAAATTGTAGAAATTTTTTTTGAATATAAACATTTTAGTCTGGAATGAACATATTGGTTTTATTTTCATTCAGAAAAATTGTTCCCTAGTGTTTTTCAAATCGATGTTTATTTAAGTTTTTTTCACTTATTTGCAGTTTTTTGTTCATATTTTCGTCACATTGATCCTGTTTATCAATTTTAGCAGACCTCACTTGTTTTATGGAGATTTATAATTAGCAAATAATATGTCTATCTAAATATATTTCCATTTTTCAACATAACATAAATGTTGGATGTTAGAAATAAAAGAAAGGCATAATTATATCTTAATATTAGTAAGAATGAGAAAGAAGACCAGAAAAATGAAGCACTAAATGTTGTGTCAAGTTAGTTTAACTTTGTGTAACGTATTTATAACCACGTCGTTACGTATTAGTTAAGTAACAATGTGGTAACGGCGTATTAGTTAAGTAACAATGTGGTAACGGCGTTAGTAACAATAACGTTAAGGTTACGTTTTTGTTATTCCCCACTTAGTGAATCATTACGTAACATACGGTTTAAGTACGTCGCGCAAACGGTAACAATAACGTTGATAGTAACTTGTAAAGGATTTATTACGTAACAGTTACTTTAATTGCTGCTTGGGTTAAGGTGATAACGTCTCCACAAGAAGGTGTTTCACCCTGTATATTGAATTTTAATTTAAAAAAATTGGAAATTAAAATGAAAAATCGATCTGTTTCAGAAATCTTTTATTTTATCGTTTATTTAGCTAATAATGAATTTATGCGTTACTTTATGGACGCACTGTATAGTTTGACAATTCATAGATGCGTTTTGTAAGATCATATTTATACATACAATGAAGATCACTCAAATTAAATGGATTTATTCAGTACCCCAACTGTATGCTTCAGGAAAATCAATAATCTAATAATATTTTGGGCCGATCCCATCGCTCACAGTTATCAACCTAAACGTCAAAGATAATAGTTTGATACTCTCATAACGTACTGTGTGGCTTGTTAATTTCATCTGCGATCACAGAAATTAAATATTTATTGCTGCCTCTAATAGTACGTGATGTGCGATTATTTCATGTCAATTTTGTTTTGTTCACAAATGAATGAATTTGGTGATATTACTTATAGGGAAAGCTAGGTTTCCTTCGCTTGCATAAACCGCACGCCTCTGCTTTTTATAAATGCAATTCTTAGCCTGGCAGCCACTTTTACCCCTCAATTTTGGACACCACTGCAACATTTTTGTTCCGATGTCTCTGTTCACCTTTAGATATAGATTAATTTTTTTTATAGAGCTAAGATGAATATTTCTGCAGAAATTTGTTAATGATTGCTTTTACTTAGTTCACAAATTAGGATTTGTGAGTTAATCTTCGTGAATAATCCAAAAAGAAACGGGCTCAACTTCGAGATCAGTTGCTGCTAGAATTTAATCAAAATAAAAAAAACATTGGATAAAAAACTATCAAAATTAAATTATGGCAAATTTGTTTTCCATCTCTCGACAGCAACTAAGTCCTTTCAAGGTTTACCTATGCTTCATATTAAAATTAATTCATTTATGAGAAACATCTGGTTCAGTAAATCTAATATAGAAACAACCATTATAAATTATTACACTTCAATGCAATTTTGCTTGAATGCTAAAAACAAATTAGACTATACTAGAATGAAGCGAATTTTCACCTGTCTAGACAGTGAATCACTATACAATGGCTATAACGTATTCCACATTCCAATCCGGTTGATTCAATTTCAATAGTACGCCCATGGGTTAATCACTGACCACATCGGCATGTGGTGGCTGTGAAAAGAAACCTGGGTAGGTATCAACACTTTGTAACTGATAACATTTTTTTTCTTTTTCGGTACCGATTTCTGGTTGTCGCTCATCGGAGATCACACCTCTCACAGCGGGTGTAGGACAGAAAACATTTGGTATTTGACTCCTTTTATGAATGAAGTGTGAAGGTATGCTGGGTGTTAAATCCGACAGGTAATAACTTGTACAATTACAAGAGACGGAAGTACGGATTATTTAAATTATCTTAAATACCTCTGGGATAGATATAATAACCGCCACTGACAATAATAGATTTGTTTTGAAAAACATTTTGAATGGTTTAAATGGCTACTTTGGAATTTGAGGATAATAAACACACCAAATAGGTTCTTTCTCGAAACTATGGTGCAGTACAAGTCAGACGAAGGAAAACTAGCAATTAAAGCTCTTTTCCTATTTATACAGGGTGCGGCAGATAAACGGTCAATTAGAGATATCTCGAGAACTAAAGGTATCTTAAATATGAAAATTGACATGAAGGGGTTTTGAATAATGAGCTATCCAATGAAAATATTACCGTCACCATTCTACTTCCGGTTATACCGGAAGTCGCACATAACTTTGTAATTTTTAATGGAAGACCCTGTATATTTTTGAATTTTAGGAATATTTACGCTATTCTGAACATTTTTTGTTAATACTTCCCTATACCTATTTTGAACCGTTTTTGAGTTGTAATGTTTTTTATATGAAAATGACACTTTTTTACCATGTACATAAAATTCAATATCCTCTAATGTAATTTGAATAAAAGTTTAAATTTCTTAGGAACCATTTAACACATACCGCTTTATTGTTTACACTGTGAAGTTACCTTTTTTATTATACAGGGTGCTGTCAAAATTGGAATAAAAACGGAATCCACAATCTTCGCGTAATTCCTTTTTTTCAAATGGGACACCCTGTATGTGATTGTTGATTTTAGAAGAATACGTTGTCCACTATCGATATGTATTACTATTCCCTATACCTATCTCCTGCAGTTTTCAAATAAATCAGCTTTATACATTTTTGTCACAAAAAATTAATTTTATTATAGGCTATGTGGTATTAATTTATTGAGTTAAACACTCGGTTAAACATTGAACAATTATACAGATACTATCAAAGATAATAAGGTACTAGCTTGTTAATTCAACAAATGTTCAAAGTGTTGCCCATCAACTTCCAAACATTTATAGACTCTCTTAAGGATGAATTTGGATGAGCTGCAAAATATCCCAGGATGTCTATTTGTAAATCCTCATTATCGACATGGGTCTTGAGCTTATTTCTTTTACTTTTAAACTAAACAAACTGGGAACAGTTGTGTAGCAAACGTTTTACAGTTTTATGATTTGGTCGAGGGTTTTCAGGATATCTCTCAGCAAACACACGGCAAGTTCTGGATATCATTCTGTTATACTCACCGTGAATCATAATTAAATTTAAAAAATCATCATTTGTATATCCTAAATGTGCCATTATTATTTTGTTAAGAAAATTAAAGGCAAACTATTATTATACCTTTCACACAACGGCATACAATAAGGTGACTATTAAACATTAACAATAACTGTCATTTGTCAGAATATTCCATAGGCGACTTGATAAATTGATTTTTTTGTGACAAAATTGTATAAAGCTGATTTATTTGAAAACTGCAGGAGATAGGTATAGGGAATAGTAATACATATCGATAGTGGACAACGTATTCTTCTAAAATAAATAATCACATACAGGGTGTCCCATTTGAAAAAAAGGAATTACGCGAAGATTGTGGATTCCGTTTTTATTCCGATTTTGACAGCACCCTGTATAATAAAAAAGGTAACTTCACAGTGTAAACAATAAAGCGGTATGTGGTAAATGGTTCCTAAGAAATTTAAACTTTTATTCAAATTACATTAGAGGATATTGAATTTTATGTACATGGTAAAAAAGTGTCATTTTCATATAAAAAACATTACAACTCAAAAACGGTTCAAGATAGGTATAGGGAAATATCAACAAAAAATGTTCAGAATAACGTAAATATTCCTAAAATGTAAAAATATACAGGGTCTTCCATTAAAAATTACAAAGTTATGTGCGACTTCCGGTATAACCGGAAGTAGAATTGTTACGGCAATATTTTCATTGAATAGCTCATTATTCAAAACCCCTTCATGCCAACTTTCATAATTCAGATACCTTTAGTTCTCTAGATATTTCTAATTGACCGTTTATCTGCCGCACCCTGTATATTTCTGGAGATATATTATCAATCAATAATGGAATAATTGAATATATTATTAGTTCTGAATATTATTCTACCAGTCAAATATTTCAGTTGCAAAATAATCATACTATTTAGAATGATCTTCTCGATTTTTGAAAAACTAGTTCGTGCTATCGTTATCGAATTAACTGTCTGGACTACCTGCTATGAGTTCTGGTATCAAATCAATCATGTTGGCATAAGTCAAAACGAAATATCTTGGAACGAAGTATAACATTGTGAAAATATTATTACTTGTAGACTCCGTTTCATATAAGAAGAGCCCACTAGAAGTCTGGAAGTTGCAGTCGTATATCGGTCCTAACCTTTACACAGTTAATAAGGAATCCAGTGTGGTGAACCCCAAAAGTGCCAACAAACCAAAATGTAGGGAAAAACTTCTATTTAAAAAGTTTAGAAACCCAAATCCATCATTCATATAGCCCGTTGCTGCTTATCAGTGAAGTCTCTGTTCTTTGGAAATTATTTTCAAAAAATTTGTGACTCGTTATTAGTTATTTAACCAACAGAAAATGTTTTAAAGAGGTCCATCAACAATCAAGATAGTTTAATTGTCAATTGTTAATTGCCCTTTTAATACTCGTGTTAGTTACAACGCTTTTCCGTCGACTGTATAAGTAAGTTGTATTCGTTTTTCTCAAACTATATATATATATAATCTTGAGCCCTTCTACCCTCAGGGTGTCAATATTAAAAAACTAAAAATATTTATTTGTTTCATAGGTGAGTACGGTAATAGTTATATATGTACCAAGGCAGTAAAGTGATTCTTTATCGGACGAGTCTGAAATTATGAGACGAGCAAAGCAAGGCGAATAACAGGCGAGTCCTATAAAGACATTTTACTGACGTGGTGCATACATGATTTTATCGCCAACTGCTCAGGATTCAGATTATAAAAAACTGAGGTATATTTCATTGCATTTTATTATGACAAAGTAAACAGCACATATAGAACAAATCTACTTATTATTTGTTATATTTAAATTGAAGGTACACACTGAAGCATTATAAAATTATAAAATTTAATTCCTGGAGTCAAAGGAGTTCCAACAATAATTTGTTATAAATAAGTCGCAAAAAAACTATTATCGAACGGTAATAGGGACACTAACAGATGATGATTTTCGAGTAATGTCAAAGTCAAAATCGAGGCCGTATTTTATTTAGTAAAGGAAGGTAAACTGTTTGTTTACTTCCGGAAATCAATCTGATAATTGTAGGCTTTACTGACGGTTGGCGATAAAAAATTCTCAAGTTCTCATTGTATGTTTGGTTGCCTACACCATAGGTAACTGTCAATATACCTAAATATAATGTATAAGATGTGCGTTGGGTTGCCTGTAGAAAAATCGTTAATTCATGTAAATCATGCATTAATAGGGGTCATTAATGTATGATTTTGTCTAATTTTAAAAACGTTAATATGTTGATACACGGTCGACGAAAAGTATTGAACTATTATCTTTGACGTCTACTAGTCATTTCCCTGCTCGAGTAGTTTTTGTTCCTGGACAACAAGAACCAAGTTAATTTTTTTTTTCGCAAATTTAATTTTTTGATTAAACTACGGATTTTCAATTTTTATCATGATCATCATTAAGCACAGATTGGCGAAAGCCCGCACGCCATAAACGAGACGAAGCACCCTGCAGCAAATATTTATCATCAATATCTGGATAGGTTAAGTCGGCAATTAAATACTGGGAAAAGTAATGTTACAGGGCAGGAATACCTCAAACCTTAGGGTACGTAAACTGAGCTTCGGCTCTTTAAAGTGACTTCTCCAAATATCAATATTTGCATCAAATTCACATGACAAAGGCGTTTGGCAATGCCCCTTTCTCAGTGGTGAAAAAATATGAAATTTTCTGTATTGGCGACTTGGACCAAACGCCTTCCATCAAGAAATCTTGCGTCTTGCATTGCACTAACCCATTATTAACTCAATGTCCGGCAGTACCTCGATGCAACATTTTTCAATCGGTGGATAGGGAGGCGGTGATTGATAGAATGGCCAGCGCGATTACCTAATTTTTTATCATTAGATTTCTTTTTATGGGGATATATGGAGAGAATTCTATACAAAACTGAACCTTTTGATATAATATGGTTAATTCAATAGCCTTTTTAGTGTGCGTCATCGATTATCAATGTCATTTTTCCGTCGACCGTGTATTAACATAATGCTCTCAACATTCTCAAAATTGGACAAAATCATACATTAATTCAATGCATGATTTACATTATTCAACGATTTTTCTGTAGGCACCCAACGCACATCTTATACATTATATTTATATTGCAGTTACCTGTGGTGTAGGCAACCAAACATACATTTCAGTGACATTATCCATTTTTGACAATGACAAATAAATATTTCCTTTTTTTAAATATTGAGAAAAACGAATAGAACTTATACAGTCGACGAAAAAGCTTTGTAACTAATACAGAGTATTAAAAGGGCAATTAAAAATCTCGAACAATAAATTATCTCGATTGTTAATGGCTGTTACGGGTTCATAACATTGGGAATATTAAAAATCACTTATATTTATAAAAGGATTTAATAATAATAATAATATTAGTAAAAAAGGAAAAAAAAATAAAGTAACAATAATCAAAATAATTGAAATCAGCCCGCTAGTCTATAAAGACAAGACCACAGGGAAGAAACCCAAGTAACACAACAAGCATCGAAGTAGATTTAAAACCGACTTTTGTGTCACTCTTGAAGCTAATAGGCAATTAAAACCGTCCATTAAAGCTTCTACATGTAGCATTCATTACGTAATCGCTGCCTAAAGGGAGCGCGCGGTTTGGCCTTAAAGTAGATTTGATAGCTTATTAGCAATTCAACCTGTAGGCCTGAATAGCCATACATTGGCACCAAAAGAGCATTTTATTAGATTTGATTGCCAAGATTGGCTGTCAAAGCGATATAAAGAAGCAGTCGTTGAGTCCAGAAATGGCTTTCAATGCTTTGAATGATCATGCGCAGTTGAACATTTCTCGTGAGAATGTAATGACGTTTTGTTTTGGATAAATATTAGATTTATATTGGAAATTTATGCCAACAGTTATGTAGGTGTTCACAAAAACAAACATCGTCAACTGTTATGGCAGAGATCTTTCCTTCAATATATTATGACAATTATTATTGTTTTTGAAACTGGAAAATATCATTGTGAACCATAAGAAATCTCTGCAAACCTTAATTTTCTATAAAATGTGAATGAAATACTTCCTGAAAACAGAGGGGCCAGTGATAACTGTGAGCAAAATATACTTTATAAATTAAATTAATGTATTATGAATTACGGTGTTGCCATATTCAATTTTTATCAATGAATTATATACATCCAATTGAAATTAAAGTTTTTTATAGTATTTTTAGTTGGATTGATTGATAATATTATATTTGATGGATTAAATTGATTTATCTATCCTAGATTTCCTGAAATTTGTATCCCAGTTTAAAATCAAATAATATCCTGAACCAGATTATTTGCTTATTCTAAACTTATATTATAAAAATAGTATCATATACGTATCATATACCTATCAATATATAGATAAAAACTATGGCAACATTGCTTATTATCGTGAGCAAACGGTTCGGCCATGTCTTAATTGTATTTAATAAGCATTTTTCTATGCCAATACGAATTGAAAGCTAGATAGCTGTTTGTATTGCTTTGTGAAAGCTTTCAAGATTATAAAGTTGAAGAAAAATAAGATTATTGTGAAGTTATGTTTTGAGTAATAAATTGTTTTATAGCTCATATTTTATAATCATTTCCTAATAAAAAATGAACACCTTTAAATTTATTGAGACCTTAGATAGTGGAGATAAAATTTTGTGTGTTGTTCCTGAGGCATGGGATGGGAACAACAGCAAAAACAAATTTTCCACCAAGACGTAGTGGTATAAGCCTGTAAGGAAAGAGTCCCACGACAAGGCCAATAAAGAGACGTGGTCCAAGAACCAGGAAGGTGATCTTCTGTGTCTATCGTTATTTCGTTGTAACTTTTAGCTGCGTTACTACTTTTATGTACACGTCTGTAATACGCACCTGTTCGTCCAAATTTCCGTAGTCTTGTGATTTTCCATTTATTTCAAATCCAATCTTTTTCTCCATGATCTATAATGATTTCTGAAATATCATGAAACATTTCAACTGGAATTGAAATTTACAATCGCATTGAGGTACAGTAAGAAATTTTTTGGAATTTATTTCCATTTAAAATCCAAATTAATTCCAATACCAAACTTCGTGTCATTGCTTTTAAATGGCACTCATTGAAGCACTTAAAGGCATTTAATGACCATACAAAATTCCAATTCCGCCATTCTTTTTTTGTCATTTTTTGAAGCCAATATTTCTATCCTTTGGCTACTTTTAATGACTTATTAGCAATCATTGCTACATGGCTGCAATATTTGGTTTCGAAAGAGATTGGACGTCTTTGAAGGAATGCTGAAATAATTCCATAAAATAATGCTAAGAATATGCCAAACTTTAGCATTTTTTCTGGATTATTTGCTTCGATCTAGCATTATTTGCTTGGCAAATGAAATGTGTTACTTGGGAATGTATCAGCTTGTTATCAATTGAAATTATTAAATGTGGTGACCTTGACCTTTTCTTAATTTGATTAATAACCAATATGTAAAAGGCCATTTTTCTTAAGAAGGTCAACTGTCAGAGAAATCACGTTTTTTTGGCTTTTCAATGGGTGATGAATGGTCCATAGCAGTTTTGGGAAAAACAATCGAAAATCTTCGGATATCTGTGCCATCCATATCCCACTTTTATTGAGTAATTTTCAATTTTCATGTCTGGTAGACATACTCAACTTTTTGATGATTAGTGAGGGTTTTTAAATGAAATATCAACCTCATACATAACAGGCCACATTCCACCAAAGGTTTGTACCTACATTTTACCAGTTACGTTAAATCTAATGCGATCACTAACATTATTTCAGGCCTTCTATCTACACGCTTACTTCCATTCTTGCTTAGTGTGCATGTCACTTTATGAAATCTTGCATGATACCAAGCTTACACCTAGTCACCTAGTCTTCTTCTGAGATCTGCAGAGCTCTGGATGCTGTCAGATACCACCATCAAAGTATACAAGTAAGATTTTTCCAGTAATATATATAATCAGAAACTCCACACTTTGGATTTGTGCTCTCACTCCCTGGATCCTAGAAAATACAATAAAAGAAGTAATTTAAACACTTAGTACAACTTTATTACACATATTCTTTATTTCTATAAGAACCATAATTTCAACTTAGTAGCTTAATATTAATGAATTCCATGCTCTAGTTTATAACATAAACTACTTACCTGTAAGCAATCTTCAGATAGTGTAAGGCGAATAGTACGTACTAGTCGTTCCAAGGGTGTTTGGTACCCTCTCATTGTATATGAGCCTGTTTTTGAAGATTTTCTGAAATGAAAAATTGTTTAATAAACTCCTAATTTTAATAAGAAATAGAATATATATTTTTGTTACCTGTCTTGTTCACGTTATGAAATCAAACAATTTTATTTTGTAAAATCTACATTGTAATTACTATTCATAGATGTGTGGTCGTGAAAAATACTTCCACCTTGAGAAATAAAAACTCAAATAAATGATATAATGAATTGGAAAATCAGTCTCAATAGGCATAAAAAAATCGTCGATATAATGGTTTTAGGGGAAAGTTCATATTAAAAAATTCAAAACACTGCTTTAGTTTTATTTAAAAAATTCAGATTATTAAGGGTCATCTACCAAATTCGACCTTGCACAATTATGCTTTGTATATTTTGTTGTTTCCCTACGTCCTCACGTTTAAGTTCACATAAGAAAATTTTATTAGAAATATGAAAGCTCCGCAACATGTAGGTAGCCAAGCGGTCCATTTTTATCCGATATTTTAGTGGTAGCAACCGAATTTCAATAAGGAATTGTACGGTCATAAGTAATTTGAGGATTCTGAGATTTTTATATAGTATTCATAAAGCTTCAAATTAGACCCCTTATAAATTAGTTTTTCCATTCAATCCATATTTAATTCTTTACAAGGGCTTAAACTTTGCTTAATATGTGTATTTTTTATAAATTTTTCAACAAAATTTGGTTAGCATTTCAAAGTTTTTATACAATGAGAACTCTAAGTTTAACATTAATCTACATGATATATTTTTTTCTTAATTTTCAATACATCCATTACTTCAAAATTCTTTGTCAAAAATACTTCGAAATTCGCTGCCGATAGATTCCCCTTAAGATTTTCAGTAGTAATACCCCTAGGGTCTTGATAATACCAAGATAATTTTGTCATAGAGAATGCTGAGAGCGTGTTGCTTGATAATAGCCCAAGGCCGCAGGCTGAGGGCTATTATCTTTGAGCAACACGCTTGAAGGTTTCTCTACGACAACATTTTGAGTATTTATCCCGAGGAGTATTCGATAAGATAATTTTTTACTTTGTAGCTTTCAAAAAATTGATTGCCAATCTGATGTTTAATAATTTTCAATACAAACTTTATTAATTTTAATCAAATAGTATTCATTTTTATTCAAAACTACAGTTGTGAAAAGTACAATTGGTAAATTTATTGAATCGTTAGATGCAATACCTAATCTTCGCGACATTTTTAATCCAGTTGTCAGTTTGACGTTTAATTAATGTTCAATAAAAAGTAAACACCAAACTGAAAACACCACATGTAGGGTATTATCGCTGTAATACAGCGGTGATTGGATGAAATTTGACACATTACTTGCAATTAGGTAATTTGATTGGTTACTATATTCAGTAAAAAATGATCAGTAGTAATACCCCGAGGGTCTATATTCAGTAAAAAAGTATCAATAAAATAAAAACATTAAAATACTGCAGTCGGCAATTTTGACTGAAAAACCTATCACAGCGCATGACGTCACGCTTAGGTAAACTCCGCTGTCAGTCAATACTCAATACACTCATCCTCTGTGTTTTGTTGTTGTGAATACTACTGATTACGCATTTGGATTGATATTTTATTATTTCACGTGTCGTCTCCACTCTACTATTACAATGAACAATGAAACCAAGCTTTGTTAAGGCAAATAGCTCAAATTTGCCCAGGATTGATGTAATGATGTTGGGCGATTTCCTCGCAACAAATCAAGAATTTTGCTCGTCTAAGTTTAGAAACGTGAAAACTTCCTTGTAAGTGAATTTTGTAGTTTTAGGCTCATGCGAGTTTATTCAACTTTCATAGGTTGGCATATAAATTGATGGGGCATACATCCTGGTTTCATCCGTACTTGTGATACTGACCCCATCACAAGATACTACATATAATTTTCCATATCATTTGGCAACTGCAAAAAATTAAAATTGATAATGAGAATTATAGACAAGAGCAAAACAAACATAACCTCAATAAATTAGTTATTCCATAGCCTCAATATTTCAACTATTTCACGTCAAACAAACGTTTTAAGTTTGAGAAATATAAATATGATATGATAACATACTCACATCAAAGTGGTCTCCACAGAAATAAAGTGGCGAATTCGTGACTACGTCGTTCGGGTTTCGCCTTGCGAGCTTCAACCTCTTATTATTTTCTTGTTTGGAACATGTACAAACACTTTGTTGGGTGATCTTATTGATGTGTTTTTACACTGCGGTACTGCACACCACTTATAAACTTTGGAATTCATTTTTATGACACGAATTAATTTAATGTTTTGTTTACTTTCTTCGCTACGCAGATACACAATGACATATTTACCTAGTCGTGACGTCAGAGCCGACGCCATAACACCTGCGAGCTGTTTTCGCGCACTATTTAAAAAACATCAGTAAAATGGCTTCAAACTTCGTTAAACTCAAGTTTATTACCGAAATGAAGGTTTTTTCGTAAATAGTGAATAAGTACCCACATGACGGAAGAGTATTTCAAAATCTATCGTCACGTCTATTATCACTTCACCAGCCAAATATTTCATTTGTGAAATAATCATGCTGATAGGCATCACCTCTTCGCTTTTCGAGAAACGAGTACGATACTTTGCTTCTGTTATCTGATTAACATCTACGTGCAGTGGTTATGGTCTTGGATTAATCATGTTGGTATAAACCAAAATAAAATATCTTGAAATGGAGTATAAGTGGATTGATTCAACATCGTGGCTGTAAACAAAACCCTCACTGATTTGGAGACCGAATAGAACTTTTTCAAGGTTATTGTTGTCGTACAATATCGTCCAACAATTTTGGTTCATATCCATGATAACAGTAAAGAGGCCTGTAGCATAAAAGCTGGGACACACATAACCACACCATGCATTTACCGAGAGTTGATCATCACTCGGTGGACCATTAGCTCAATGCTATGTAACAACAGAACATTAGTTCAGATATCGCCGTATCACTTCAATGCTACGCTTTTTTTTTCACAACACTTAGATCGGTCACGGTAAGTTAAGTGTGTACCAGCCTCAATAATTTTTATTACAGAGTGTACTCACAGAGATGCTACACATATCATTCATACTTGTAGGTACATGTATTCAAATACCTTCAACACTTTAAACAAGTAACAGTCTGGTAACTTAGGATATATGCTTTCTTTTTGTACTTTTGAATTTACCGCTGAAATTTAACTCTTCCATTAGGTCCGAAATGTTTCTGTTCGATTTTCTAGCATGCTTATTGTTGATAACTTCTCAACACTTGCATTGTCACATCTTATGAATGAGACGACAAACGTTATTTTTTTTCAACGCAGAACAAATTAATTGATTGAAAGTTGGTTTGAAAATAAATTCTAACCGTCAGCTTTCTCTCTCAAGAATTAAATAGCAACATTTCCACTGCTTCCCATGTTAAGGGGCATCTACCAAATTCGACTTTGCATAATTATGTTTTGTTTATTTTTTTGTTTCCCTACGTCCTCACGTTTAAGTTCACATAACGAAAATTTTATTAGAAATATGAAAACCCCGCAACATGTAGGTAGCCAAGCGGTCCAAGCGGATTTTGGTTCACGTACTACTCTATAAGCTTCGTCAGTACTGAACTGGGAGACCGCCGAGACCGGCGAGCGTTGTATCAACAATGGAACGGCACGCGACTACCGAAGCGGAGAGACAATGTCAGTCATAGAAGGATAGAAAAGCGAGCTATGGATTTTTATCCGATATTTTAGTGGTAGCAACCGAATTTCAATAAGGAATTGTACGGTCATAAGTAATTTGAGGATTCTGAGATTTTTATATAGTATTCATAAAGCTTCAAATTAGGCTTCTTATCAATTAGTTTTTCCATTTAATCCATATATTTAATTGTTAACAAGGGCTCAAACTTTGCTTAATATGTGTAATTACCTCATGATTCGTATTTTTTTCAACAAAATTTGGTTAGCATTTCAAAGTTCTTATTCGATGAGAACTCTAAGTTCACCATTAATCTACATGATATATTTTTTTCTTAATTTTCAATACATCCATTACCTCAAAATTCTTTGCTAAAAATATTTCGATATTTTCTCAAATCGCTGCCGATAGATTACTTTAATCAGATACGTTTATCTCAAATTAGAGCCCAAAACTTAAAATTCCTTGGCACACTACCCATTGTAGGACAACTACTGCATTATTCAATAATCGGTTGATAAGTAATAGTACCAACTCTATTCTTTAGGTAACGTAATTCATCAAGGTGAAAAGTTTATTATTAAGAACAGTGAAAGAGACGGCAATAAGTCATAAAAACGTCCCATTGAAATTGAAGATGAATGTTAATTAGTCTGGTGACGTTATTGACATTTTAATATGGAATTCGTGACCACCCATTACATTCCATTTAATGCAAACCACTTACGTCCAATATTTCAAAGAAATATATCGCTTATGAAGTGAAAATCTTCATTCAATTGAAGTTCTCAGGTTTGAGCTATAAAATATTATAGGTATAGTACCTAATTGGTGGTAATTGGATCTATTGGAGCTATTTCATTTAAATTTGCCAATAATAAAAATGTTAAATTTGAATTTAACGTGCATGATCAATTGGGTTTTTGAATTTTTTTTTTGTGATAAATGGAAAGATCATATATAAGTTATATGACAAAACTTTTTTTTGGTTTTTTTCGCTATAATTCAACAGATATATCAAAATAAATGTGACAGATAACAGAAATGAAATGGTTATTTGCCAATAGTTCCTAGAATTATGGCCCACCGATATGTTGAGTATTCAGCTAAAAAGTCATTTTAAATTTCAAAATATACGTTTCGGGGGTGTATTCATTATTTCATTGAAGCGATATAGATGTTCGCGATGATAATAAACATGCAAAAATCTTATGTTTTGAATGGTAGACCTTAACTGTCATTCTTGTCAAAAAAAAAACACTTTTTGTTGGCCACACCGACCTTAGACTGAACACCTCTATTGCCGTAAATGCTGTACTGTTATAAAATAGCTATAACATTATGACGTCACAACTATGGTGACCAGTCATGGCGCGTTTATAGTCACGTGATTTTTTTGGAAATTTTATCAATTTTCAATTGCTTATAAATAGTTGGAAACAATTTCTTAAAAGATTTTCGCATTAAATATCAATATTATTAATAATAAAGTTTTAAAATACATAAAAAATAATAATTTTTTTTTTCAAAATCCCTATTATGGCCACTGATACGTGAACAATTATTATGAAAATAATAAATTGAAAAACAGCGATAAAAATTAAAAAGGTGCTTCCTTAAGTAATTGGAAATCCGATTTAATTTGATTAGGGTAATTCAAGATCTTAAACTAAAATCGTCTGACGGTCCATAGTTGACATTAAGTGGATAAATCCTCCACTGTACGTCAAAGTCCGCAGTTACACCATGTGCCTAGATCTATTAGCAGATGCAATGAAATATCAATTTTTTGTGTCTTCTGACGATGACCATTTCTTTTCTTGTCGGTCGGGGAGAGTTTGTTGTCTAGCTGTGCGCCCAATTTCATCAAGTGATATGTTCATACATCTTCAGTAGTTCGGCCTTGGTTCTATTTTGATCTTAGATTCATGGTCGGTTAAAATCTGAATTGCCGTTGTTGGTGTTGATTAATTGATTGATTGGCTCAGCCCCACCACTCAGAGGGTTCAAGACCTCGTCAACTTGGCCTTCAGGCTCCTCCCTATATATGCCAATTGTATATATGCGCTTCCCTTTGATACAGTAATCGGTAAGTAATCTTGTTACTTTCCATATCAGATAACGCCCCTCCAGACCTTATTTATCCCCAACAACCTTTCGACCCGCAAAAATTCAGATATCCATAATTTCAATACTACACAAGCATGTAATATTGCTACAAATCGTTTTCATCTGACAAGGTCATAGAAGAATTCACTTGACTATTTTCTTTATAACACCCTAGCAGCAAAAATGGAAGTTTTGAGTTTGAATAGGTTTCAGGGTCGAGTTGAAAAGCGTACTCACATACTTTGATTTTGTTTTTACTCTTTCAACAAGTACATTGAAAACTGTTAAGATTTCTAGAATTCCTGAAATGTATTTATGCTCATTGGACTTTCCTTTCTATTGTTTTTTGTTGTTTTGCCTGTTTATATCGTCATTTCAATTTTAAGGCCAAATAGCTGCACCTTCCAGACTTTGAAATATATTTTTGCTGTTCGTATTTCAAGTGTGCTCCAATAAATTGAATCTTATACATTTTGTACCTTCGACTTGCTCCACATATAGTGAAACATATAATACTCCCTAACTATTTGAGAGGAGAAGGATCTGTTGTCCTCCCTACCACCTTCCAATGCCCACTTGCAAGCATGTGTTGATAGCGTGTAGATTTATATCTGTAATACGAATACTAACTTCTCCAACGATGCGTGTACATTACCCCGTGGTCTCCAGCTACTGTTAATATGTCAGTTCAAGATATATATTTAAGAGCTAATACAATTAGAAATATTATCAAAACCTTATAAAATGTATGTACATATAAATTTTAATGAAATTTTTTTAACAATTCCAAAACCAATCAAATTTCCTCATTTTATATCATATGAACAATCTCAGCCAATCATGTCAACATTATACTGAAAACAGACCATGGGCAATTTTCACACGTTGCTATGGATACATATTGATTTATTTCGATTTTGAAGTTTCAAATATTTAATATTTGGAAATGTCACGATTTGGTTGTTATTCTATAATTTATGCTTGTAAGCAACAGACCTCCGCCTACGGCGTCGGTCTCCTGTGTTCGGGGGGTTTTCGAGGATCGGCTGCGGCCTGTCCAAGATTTCGACCCTCCGAGCATTACCTTTCGTTACCGGAGAGAATTGTCTTCGGTATCGGAGGGTAATGGGTTGAGCTACCCATCAGGAGCGTCCCCAGGTTGCGGATAGGGGAAGGCCAAAGACGTCCCGTATGTACGTACGGGAAAGAACTGGTCCGTTGGGGAATAAGGAGAGATGAAGGCTATAAATGCCCAATAATGCCCAATTCCGAATACCCAATCGCTGACAAGCTCGCGACACAAACCGCAAACCGCATGGTAAAGCAACGACCCCCCTGCTAGGGTAAGGCCTGTAGAGGGTATGCCGAGCTATGCGGATCGGGAGGCTTGGCTTAATCGCCCGGCCTACGTGGAAGAGGACCACTATAAAAAACCTCCCAAATCCCAAGGTTGAGTGGTCGCCGAAGGGATGGATGGCCGTGGGACAGTCGGTTTCCAGACCACTAACCTCGGGGCAACTGGCGCACCTCGTTGTATATAGCCTTGTACCTGTATAGGGAGCTCTGCAGGTATCGACCTCTTTTCTCCTATACTCGTGGGAACAAGTATGGACCAAGAGAAAAACAAAAACCACTAAAGAGCCTACAAAGACTCTTAGTAAAAGGGATTTGGAGGGTATGGAAGCAATGGAGACTACAGAGTCTCCGGCGCAGCCTAATACCTCTGATTCCCTAGAAACAATACCACAGGGAGACGCTAGGTTAGGTTAGGTTAGGTTTGTGGTGAGTGGGTCTATAAGGCCCTCCACTGTGACTCACAAGAGTCTATTGTGGCTCACACCTATTAGGATTTTACCAAACAAATTCAGCTTTTTAACAAAGCCGATTATTTTATTTGGTGAATGATATTTCAGGTCCGAGGGCGAGAGAGAGACCCTGCCAAACATCAGATACCTGATTCGAGCCGCGCCCGGGCAGGCACAAATTATATGCTCTGCTGTTTCATCATCTTCCAAACAAAGACGGCAAGTCGGATCTTCCGACAGTCCAAGTTTTAGCATATGATGATTCAGATGACAGTGGCCTGTTAAAAGGCCTGTTAGACAACGTAGGTCATGCCTGCTATGGTCTAACATTTGTTTGGAGACATACTTCGAAGGATGTATAAAAGCCTTTGAATGAACCAATCCTGGTAAATTATGCCAGAAGTCTAAAGCTCTTCTTGCTATCCAGGTATTTAGTGTTTGTTTGGCAAAACTTATTGCGATGCCAATTGTGGGTTCTGGTCCGATAGAAACACTTGCGGCACCCTCCCTTGCAAGAAAGTCTGCCTTCTCGTTTCCTTCCATGCCAGAATGGCCAGGGATCCAGACCAGCAATACTTTATTGAGTTCTCCTATTGAGGAGAGTCTTTTTTGGCAGTCTAAAACCAATTTCGACGTTACACGGCAAGAGCTAAGTGCTTTTAAAGCCGCTTGGCTGTCCGAGAAAATTTTTATTGTTCTATGTATGAGATTGGCTTGCTCCACTCTCTCCACACATGAAACAATGGCGTAAATTTCCGCCTGAAATACGGTTTCATAGGATCCTAGAGAGATTGAAATTTCTGTCCTAGGTCTGCGCCCGTATACACCTGCACCAGAGCCTGAGGGTGTTTTTGAGCCGTCTGTGTACCAACAGCTGTCTGCTCTTAATAGTTCATCCTTACGGAGGACCCATTCATCTCTATTTGGAATTAGGACGGTGTAAGGCAGGTCGTAGTTTACTGTTGGAGGCATTATGTCAGAGGTCATTCCCAGAATACTGTGACTTTCACTGTCCGCTAGTATTCTGCTTCGTTCTGCATAAGCCTGATTTGTGCTTTTAGAAATATGTACAATTCTGTATGCTGTCCATCTAGCCTCTCTTTCCAAAAATATATGGAGAGGAGGTAGGTCCAGAAGGATTTCCATGGCTGCTGACGGTGTGGAGCTGATAGCACCAGTGATTGCCAGACAGGCCTGTCTCTGTAAACCAGAGAGCTTTGCTTGGGCCGTTCGCTGTAAAGCTTTTGGCCACCAGGCAATAGCTCCATATGTGATCATTGGTCTAACAATCATCACATATATCCAATAGATTTGTTTGGGTCCCAAGCCCCAAGATTTTCCACAGATCCTGCGACATGTCCACAAAGATAGTCTGGCCTTATGGATAACTTTTTCCAAGTGAGCGTTCCAAGTAAGTTTCTTATCTAGGATAATCCCCAAATATTTTACTTCCGCTGCAAATGGAATAACCTCACCATTGTAGGAAAGTGGTGGAAGATCCTCCAACTTCCTTTTTCTAGTGAAGGGAACTATTGCAGTTTTGCCAGGGTTAACAGACAGGGTTAACAACAGACGCTAAGGCGAATCCTGTGGATCAACAAAAAGCTTCACGTGGGAAAATTTCAGGTGCCCAGAGAAGGAAGCTCAAAAAAATAAGGGAAAAAGGCATTGACACTAAGACAGTGTTGCTGCCGACTCCCTCAACATCAAAACAGGGTGAACAACAGCAGGCAAAGGGCGTTAAGCGAACTGTGTCGGCTAGGAGTACCCCTGATATGAAAAAAGATAAGAGGGCCAAGTGTTCTGGGGGAAGCAATACTGCTGGTACCATGAAATACAGCGTGGCCCTCAAATGGATCAAGGCGGCTGTGGTCCCTAAAAACTTCCCGGAGGAAACTGTCTCGGAAGATCAGGTAGGGACTATCAAAGAGTACCTAACCAAAATGATCGACGTGGTGCAAAAGGCGCCAAGGTTTAAAGCCAGTCGATACATGGACAGCTACTACGGGCTGATATGTGCCAATGAAGAGTCCTTCAACATAACGAGGGACTACTTGGCAAGCCAGACAAACTGGAAGCTCATCAAGAGTGATGAACTTCCAAAACAGCAACGAGTCCTTGCCTTACTTCCAGAGACTAAAAAAGAGGATCTGAAAGTGGGGCTAAAAAGACTCGAAAAGCAGAACCCAGGGTTGAGGGTTGATCGGTGGATGATCCATGGCTCCAAGTCATCCGATAGGGGACTACATGTGAGTCTCCGGATTGACGAGGAGTCAATGAAAGAACTAGTCCGGGCTCAATGGAGACCGTACTACTTATTCCAGCGAGCTAGCTTCAAGACCCTGGAAAATATGAGAGGAAACAGGGACTGAACAAGAACCTGAACCAACAGCCTCCTAGGACTTTCAAGGTGCTGCAAGTCAACCTACAGCACAAAAAGACGGCCACAG
Source organism: Galerucella pusilla (assembly GCA_910591695.1). Lineage (NCBI taxonomy): Eukaryota > Metazoa > Arthropoda > Insecta > Coleoptera > Chrysomelidae > Galerucella > Galerucella pusilla. Next base: position 148,379 of record CAJUYI010000382.1, read on the forward strand.
CTGTTCTACATCAAAGGGTTGTGGCCGATAACATAGACATCGCTCTAATCCAGGAACCTTGGATAAACAAGGGTAAGATACTAGGGCTTAATATTAGGGAAATGGGACTGATAATGGGAACTAATTGTACTAAAGTAAGAACTTGTATCTGTTACAGATCTAAATACAACTTGATGCCAATCATGGAACTTTGTACGGGTGACATGGTAGCAGCAAAGACTACTCTTGAAAAAGATGGGGAGATAATAGAGACAATAATAGTGTCTCTTTATCTTCCCATTGACTCAGAAGAACCATTACCGGGAGCTAATATGAAGAACCTGATGGATTACGCTAGACGACACAAACTGGATGTTGTTGTAGGAGCTGATACCAACGCACACCATTTTAGTTGGGGCAGCAAGGACAACAACACTAGAGGTAAAAAACTATTTGACTATTTATGTACCACTGAACTTGATATTGCGAATGTGGGCAATACGCCAACACTTAGAACATTGAGGGGGGAATCATCAATAGATGTAACTCTCTGTACTTTACGAGTCGGGGAGATGATAAGGCATTTTGGCATGTATCGGATGAACCGTCGCTGTCTGACCATGCCCATATATACTTTGAAATAGATGTAGAAAAAACGGCTACTAGAACATACAGGGATCCTAAGAGTACCGATTGGGTATCATACAAAGAGGACCTGCTTTCTAAAATCCGCACACACCACGGCAGACCTAAAACTGCCGAGGGGATAGAAGGCACAGCTACATGGTTGCAACAGACCATAGTGACCTCCTATCACAATAACTGTCCGATACGGGAAAGTCACTCTCCAAGACAAGTTATCTGGTGGAATAAAGAGCTGACTAAGAAAAGAAACAAGACGTCTTTTTAATAAAGCGAAAAAAACAGGCAACTGGGGAGCATATAAGGCTAAACTAGGTGCGTATAATGAAAAAATAAAAGAATCGAAGAAAAAGTCCTGGAGGGAATTCTGTGAGGACATACAAAGTGTCCCTGACAGGGTCAGAATTAACAGAATTCTCAAGAGGGACACTGCTAATAATGTAAGATCTATCCAGTTGCCGAGTGGAGGGTACACAAAGACTGAGGAGGAAGCTTTAGAGCACCTTCTTGGTGTGCACGGCAAGGATAGATTCGAGCGATGACAACAGGCCAGTAGTCAAAACGAGGGCTACCAAAGAGGACTGGAAGATAACAAATGAGATTTTCAGACCACATCTTATTAGATGGGCTGTAGACTCATTTGACCCCTACAAAACCCCAGGACCAGGTGGCATATTTCCCAAGCTTCTGCAAGAAGGGATTGGCATCATCATGGGTCCTTTAGTTTTGTTATTACGCAGTAGCCATGCTTTAGGGTATATACCAACTGCATGGAGAGAGTCAAGGGTGGTGTTTATTCCCAAACCAGGGAAAGAAACTTACACCCAGGCCAAATCCTACAGACCAATCAGTCTGACATCATTCATGGTGAAAACCATGGAGAAAGTAATACAGATGCATCTGCAAGAAGGAGTGCTTAAGAGCATCCCTCTACACACACTGCAATGGGCTTATCAGGCAGGGAAATCAGGAGAAGCTGCTCTGCATAATTTGGTCTCGAGACTCGAAAGGAGCCTGAACCAAAAAGAATTTGCCCTAGCAGCATTTTTAGACATCGAAGGTGCTTTTGATAACACTTCAATGTCATCAATAAACAAATCCCTCGAAAAGAGAGGGACAAACAACACCACATGCAGATGGATAAGATCCATGCTTGAACATAGGAGAATATCGGCACATATGCATGATACAACGTACACCGTCAGGACAACTAAAGGGTGTCCTCAAGGTGGAGTACTTTCACCACTACTGTGGAATTTAATTGTGGATGACTTGATCTGCACACTAAATGATCAAGGCATATGGACGCAGGGCTTCGCGGATGACCTTGTGATTGTCACCCAGGGAAAATTCCCAGAGACGGTCGCAAATGTCTTACAAGAAGCACTGCGAATTGTGGAAGACTGGTGCCTTAAAGAGGACCTAACAGTCAATCCAAAAAAAACCAAACTAGTTGCTTTTACGAATAGAAGGGCTCTTCCAGAGGGCAGGGTACAACTGTTCGGAGAAGCACTCGAAATATCCAAAGAGGTGAAATACCTGGGAGTGACCCTCGACTCTAAATTGAATTGGAGGGCACACCTGGAAAGAACTACTACCAGGGCAACCAGACTATTTTGGCAATGCAGAAGAGTTATGGGAAAAACCTGGGGAATAAGACCTGAGGTGGTACACTGGCTTTACACAACAGTGATTAGGCTTACGGTCACCTATGGAACGGTAGTCTGGTGGAGAAGGACAGAAGTGTCCTCAGTAGAGAACAAATTGGCTACAATCCAAAGACAAGCTCTCCTCGGTATTACCGGGGCAATGAACAGCACGGGCACGTCATCAATGGAAGCCCTTATAGGCCTCCCTCCTCTGGAACTTTTTGTTAGGGCAGAGGCGATGATGGCGATTCTTAGACTGAAATCGGGAGGCATGTGGACCCCGAACAATGTACGTGGGGGACATACCGATATAACTGGGACAATACTAGACGAACCAAACTTTCAGATGGGTCTGGATTGTATGATACCAGAGAATATATTCACTGAGCGAGTGAATATTATCATTCCATCTAGGCAACAGGTGATGCACTCGGGAAATCCCGGGGATATCAGCTGGTTCACTGATGGATCTAAAACCAACCATTGCACTGGGGCTGGTATAAATGGACCTAGGAAGAAAATGTTCTTCAGCCTTGGTAGATACACGTCTGTATTCCAGGCAGAAACAATTGCTGCTATAGCCTGTATTGATGAAAATATCAAGAGGGGTTATACCGGACAAAGAATAAAAATATTCACTGATAGCCAGGCATTGCTGAAGGCTATCAGCAATCCTACCACGAAATCTAGACTGGTTAAAAACTGCAAAGAGTCCCTTAATAAGCTGGCAAGAGACAACACAGTGTCTCTAGTATGGGTGCCGGGACATGAAGGGACTGCTGGTAATGAATTGGCGGACCAGCTAGCTAAACAAGGCTCTAAAGGAGACTTTATAGGTCCGGAACCGTTCTGTGGAATCACAAAGGATTACATAAGAGGGGAAATCCGGAACTGGCTAGACAAAGAACACCAAATTAAATGGAGGTTGACAGAAGGTCATCTTCACACAAAAAGTCTACTGAAAAAGGTAAACAAAGAACTCTCAACCAGTTTATTGAAACTGAGCAAGAGACACTTGAAGACAGTAACCGACCTGGTTACTGGACATTGCACTCTAAGGAAACATTTGTACAGAATGGGAATAGTCAGTGAACCTTTCTGTAGGAAGTGCGAACTAAGGGATGAAACACCTATTCATATATTCTGCTCATGTAAGAACTTAGAAGGACTCAGACAGAAGCATTTTGGAAAGGAAACTATACAACCATCAGAACTACTTAAAATCCCCCCAAATAAGCTAGTGGCCTATATAGAGGACACGAAACTTTTGGAGTGGAAGTAGATAACATTGGGAATGGTACAATGACTTAGGTCAAGTGCCCGTGCTGTTGAGCACAACCCAAACGTTTGAATGAATGACGGAGTCGGTCTGCTTCCAAGCAACAAGCTTTCGAAATCTGTCATAAAATTTTTTCGAACAATTATCAATGTCTTTGGGTTATTACTACTGAAAATTACACTGAGCATTTAAAACAATTAACATTAGAATATAGGTAGGTGCACATAAGCTAATGTCTAAAAATTATCAAATAATCTCTTAGCCGCCTTTTAAAAATTTCTAAACCCATACCATACCCATAGCAAGATCTGTCCGTATACCACACCAACGTGCTTTCCTGAGTACATGCTCCCAACCCATCCCAGTTTAGCTGGATGTGGAGTATAATTGGTTGTAGTTAATTGCGCCCATTATTTCATCATTCTTCATTTCAAGTAGCGAGTTTGTAACATCTGTGATTCTGGAATGACTTTATAGGTGTAAGTTCCTTTCTGCCGAATCCCATTGCATGCCAGCCTGTTCATTAACTTATTTATTTATTCGATTGGGTGGTGCTCAACAGCCCAGGCAATTGAACTGAATATTTGTACCATTTCCTATGTTATCTACATCCATTCCAGAAGCTTGAATCGAAATCTTACTCATTCTAAAGATAGACGAATGAACGTATCTTAGAGAGTGCAGATGATTGCACATATTAGGGCGATGACGGTGATGACCGTGTACTTGCCTTGAACTTGCTGGCTTCAGAGCAACCAGACAATCAAAAATTGTTTACCTAAAACGAATTTCAAAGATATAATTGGAATGTTGCCTTAACGGAGGAAAAAAGAGTTCCAATTGAAATTTCGAACATCTAAAGACAAAAATGGAAGGGGTACTCGATATAAATTGATATTTCACTTTGGAGTGACTAGTGCGACAAAGAAACAGCATGGCTACAAATTTTGTGGAAACTTTTAAGAAAGCCACAAAAATCCACTAAATAATAGCTATTTATGTATCAAGAGCAGAAAGTAGTACTTTGGCATTCGAAACAGAAAGTCTGTTGAGCAATCTGTCTCGGTGAAACACGGTGAAAATATCCCTATTGCTTGACTTTTTCTGGCTCCACATTATTTTTGGACAAAACCAACCATACCTGGTAAAAAATTACCCCTTAGTCGTAACGAAATGAGCAAATGTTTGGTAAGTTTAAATAAACGATGTGAAATAGATATTGAAAACAATAGAAAAAATATTGATCATTCCAGGCGATCAACTTCATTTTCGTATCCGGCTCAGAGTAATACTACAATAGGGCAATCTGTCGAGACTTACAAAGGACTTTCTGCTCGAAATACACACAAGATTTTTTTCACGATCACACCAAGATAAAATTAATTTGTACTTAGTAGTTTCCAGATTGCAGTTTCGTGTACCTATGTACGTAGGCAACACTTATTACATTAATGTAAGATATTTTTTAGACTTTCCCATTCCTCATCAAATTATTACGGAAAATACTTTGAATGCTTCAACATATTAGAGAATCGACTAAAATATTTTATTCTACAGTTTATATCCAAATAACTAACTACTAGCTCTCTGTTATCTATAAATAAAATTAAGTATGCGCCAAAGTTACTTTTTGCTTAAGAGCGCCAATAATGTCAGCTCGCACTTTGCAGTTGCTTTTAAAGGCACAAAAGACGACTTTTGATAGTGGTAGTAGAAAAAATAGTTTTTTAAACGAAAAACGTAACGGGCTGAAAAACATGTTACAGTAATTTCAATTTAATGAGTGAAAATCCTATTTTGTTAAACCAAATAATTAATCTTTATTTCCATATATGTTATTCAGGTATAGAATAATCAAAAATTTTATATCTCTTGTCATCAAAGTTAATTTATCAATTAATTAAATTGGGTGGCAAATTTATTGTTGTATATATTTTTTACAAAATAAAAATTCAATAAGTATAATGAAAACTGGCATTGGGACGATCCCTATCAATATGACATGCCCCATTACCCGTTTATTATCACAGCACTATAACGTCTCTGTTACACGACTATGAATCACGTCTTCAGGCTGAGACAATGAGCCATGATTTTTTCGTCATTCTGACGTCATCTTGGTGAACCTATCGTTATTAAACACCAAAATGTACGTAATGATCACGTGACCATGTTCACTGGGATATGAAGAAGAAAATGTACTACACTTCTTAAGGCTTTCATGAGAGGATTAGTAATTATGTCATAATGGATTTATCTACAAAATCCTCTCCAAAATCAAAGATTTCTTATAAATCAACTATGAGGAAAAGCTTAAATGTTGCCCCAATTTTGTCCATATACTTGAAACTGGTAGAAGTCAAATGTATACAAAAAAGCGAATTTACCTCTTTGTCAACATAAAACTTCCGTTGAACAATCACGCATGCGTAATCAGTTACAAACTGGTATGGAACCTTACTGTGGGCTCCAGGATACACTTGGATAGATGAAGATTTATTTAATTAATTAACTAGCAAATGAAACACCCTCCTAGGTAACAGAACCCTTTTGCAGTATCCAAGGTAATTTTGGACGAAATAGGCATTGCCAGCAATAGGACAGGATCAAAACATTGCAAATACTCTGTAGGGCTGGAAAATAATCAAATAGAAAACGAATTTCCATCGACATAATTGCGGATTGCAGCAGCTCAGCATCCTAGGGAACAAGAACAAGGTGACAGTAAATAGAAAAGGGGCAATAACCCAATCTCAAGCCAGCAGATATCACAAAAAAATTTTCCGGGAAAAGGGAAACAAGTCTCTTAGACTTTCCTCAGGAACTAAGTAGAAGAAAGAGGGCACAACATATCCTTCAGGTATCAGTGAATATCACCCTTAATGTACATACTACATACGTTCTGTAAAGAAACTTTTGTTTTTGAGTACCGGGTAATGTTTCCATAAGATGAATGAAATATTCATGACTATACAGCAGAATATTATCTGTAATAGTCATTTTGTTGCAAGAAAGAAGTTTGGGTTTGAAGACCTAAACTGCCGGCGCTCTCCATTCTCAAATATGACAGGTGACATATTTTGCAGGTACATTTATTAAATAATGTCGTTCCAGCGTGGAATATTCTTTAGTGACCAAGTCTTTTGAAAAACAATAAACCACTTGAAAAAATTGAGAACTCTTGTCTCTTAATAAAAACGAACGTGTTTTAAATTTAAAAACCTCCATAAAGCTCAATTGAACTATAAAACGGTTATGTCTGCATTAAAAAATAATGTAATAGTAATAATTATCCCAATGATTCTGTTTGTGTACATGGCGCTTAGCGGTTAAGTCTGCTGTTGATGTTGAGAATAAGTATAGTTTATTTTTGGTATGGGATAAATTAACGATTAGTAGACCTATAATTAAATTATGGGCTCTGATGACGTATGCACTTGATAACAGACAATGGCGTACATTTTACCTACTAGTTCTAAGATTGTTTGTAAATTTGTGTTTATTTCAATTGTAGTCCAATAACCACTACAGGCTAGTTATAATTTCGTTTAACTATTGTTACAACTGAATGGAGTGAACCAGAAAATATCAAGAATAATTACAGAGTGAAAAGCTGATGAAAAAAAAAACTAGTGGAAGAAGAAATTAGCGACGAGGTTCACAGAGATACTGGAATCACAAAGGTCACATATCATATAGTAGTGCAACCTGTTTTGCGATTTGTGAGACAACATTTCAACCTTTTCAAAATAAATTTTAACTTTGGTCAATGTGTTTCCAATATATTAGTTCTTATGCCCTATCAATAACGTGAGGATGTGGAGCCTAATACACTATGTTCAGAGAGCTAAGATTATTATCCCGGAAGATTTTGTAGCTATGTCATAATGTATCTAGAGAGTGGAGCGAGTCACACCATTACTAACAGAGAAATCCTAGACTTGTTTGTCATTTTGCTTCCATAGGACACTGCAGCCATCAAATTATCTAAAATAGTTTCTAAAAAATACTTATAACGGTGATCTGGATGCGATGCATTCCATAATGGCCTTTTATTGTAACCGCTAATCATGAAATTTTCGTTGATTCTGCTAATTTGTCTGCCACTGCCGCTCATACTGAGGACTTATCACTGCAGCCTGTCGCTAATTTTTAGCTAGGTGAAGGAATAAAAATTCCCAGACAGCACAATTTAGTAAATAAAACGTATTTAGGATATCCGTTATCAGACATTCGAATTTCCAGGTATGTCTGTTTCAGCCATTCTCAGGACGTCATGAGGACATCCTTTGTTACTGAACCATACGTCCCTTGAAAGTACTAAGTAGCGCATCCCAAGTACGCCCCCTTAATTTTGGTTATGGACCTCCCAAGTACGTCCTCTTATTTTGTTCAATCGACCTTCTTAGGATCTTTTTAATGGACACATCCTTGAATAAACAACGTGTTATATCGAGGCTAGTACTATATTGCCACCAAGATTTAGCTAACGCATCGGCAAATAACAATATCCTCCTGAGGTGGGCACGATAGAAGTGAAGGTAATAGCATTGCCGATTCTTTAGCCAGGGAAGCGGCTGGACTGAAAATTTTAGAACCCAGTAACACCTACGGCCTGACGAGTTCGACAATTGCGGAACTAGCCAAACTTTACACCCATGCTCAATCCCTTAAGAGATGGGATGGAATCAAAAGATGCAGTCTTGCCAGGATCACTCTGGGCGATCCTGGGAAGCTGGTGCCAAAGAAATATTTGGTGATGACCAGGAAAAAACTACGTTTAACAGTAGGATTTCTGACTGTCCTCTGTCAACTAAGGAAGCACCTCCATACTATGGGACTAGTGGACACACCTCTATGCAGGATGTATAAACAGGAAGATGAAACTGTCAGGAATGTCCGGAGTTATCGTCAATAAGAGAGTTTGTGTTCGGTGAGTCTTGGCGTACTTCTGTCGATATATAGGAGATGTCTCCTAGTGACCTGTCCACCTTCCTGGGAAGGACAGGATGGACGATGACAGAAGTACAACTCCTCGGAAGGATGTACAAATGGGCCACACTCACCCTTCCTACTTCACAGATACAGACCGTGCGTGGTGAATTTCACGGAACTTTTATAAAATATATTCCAAATTTTAAATAAGAAAGGGGGTCGTGTGGCACCTTGTTGGAAAGGAATTTTAGTCCGCTGTCCAGCAATATGAAGATTTTTCAAATTTGGTGCGATCATAACTAAGAAAATTAATTTCTAGGATGTGAAATTCTGATAATGTCTCTATCACAAAACTTGAATGTAGAATGAAGATAATAATGTCGCATAATATTTAGAATGTATTTTTTAATGTACTTTACAATTGAATTAAATATACAAAATGTCCACCATTTACTTCTTGACAATAACCGAGGCGATTTTGGAACTCTCGTACAACATTTTGCATGACCACAGGTTTTATTTAGTTAATTTCTTCCGTTATCCTAACTTTTAAATCAGCAATATTGTCTGGTCTATTGAAATATACTTCAAACTTTGAATAACCCCATGAGAAGTAATCGAGAGGAGTTAAATCGGGGGATCTAGCTGACCAATCGATCGTTCCACATCTTCCAATCCACCTATTGGGGAAAAACCTTTCTAACTGTACGTGCAAAGTGTGGTGTCTTGTTGGGTGTGAATGAAATTGGATGATTAATGTCTGGAAAAAGTCTTTGTAATTAAGGCACCAAAAAATTAATCAAGAAATCTAGATAAACCTTACCATTAACTGTGTGTGTGTGTGTGTGTGTGTGTGTGTGTGTGTGTTTTTTTTTTTTTTTTTTTGTTTAACGAGGTACAGGGGGGAACCTTCAAAAGGTACTCGTCCAACCTACCAGACGAGTTATGTGGGATTTTTACCGCACTAAACCTTCCCTGCACCTCAAAACCTGCTCCTGGAACGGTAATTCCCCGGCGGCACTCTTTGTAAATACTACTTCGCCGAGGCGTTCTTATTATATGCTACTAATCTTCGTACGTGCTGCGAAGATCCTTGATGATGGACTCCGCGTATTCTGCAATTTTGTTCCATGCCGATTGGCTTTTCAGCATGCACTCCACTATATCTTCTGGACTGATGGAATGGTCCAAGCTTCTCTCTAACTCCGCCCGTGTCCCCTCGTAGAAGGGGCATTGGAAGAACACGTGCTCCGCATCCTCGGTCACATCGCGGCAATGGTGACAGTTTGGGGAGTCACTTCTTTTGAATCTGTGCAAGTATGCCCGAAAGCATCCATGCCCAGTCAAGAGTTGGGTGATGTAGTACCCGACCTCCCCGTGTACGCGAGTGACCCATTTGGTGACATCTGGGATCAGTCGGTGTGTCCACCGACCTTTCGTTGAGCCGTCCCATCTCTCTTGCCAGAGACGGAGACTCTCTGGTCTCTCCTCTTCACAGAGGACCCTTCTATGCTCTTCCTTCTTCCTGTTGTGTTGGCGTTGTCGTTCTCCTGCCAGGATGTCAATGGGCAGGCATGATGCCACGACGTTGACTGCATCGTTTGATACCGTTCGGTATGCTGACGCCACTCTGATCGCTGAAAGCCGCTGGACTGATGACATTGTCTTACGATAAGTTGTTAACTGCAGCGATTGTGCCCACACTGGTGCTCCGTATAGCAAAACGGAGGTGACTACAGTTGTCAATAGTCGTCTCCGGATTTGCCTGGGGCCTCCGATGTTGGGCATTATTCGTGAAAGCGCCCCTTGAACTGCTGATGCCTTCCTGCTCACGCTTTCGATGTGCTCCTTATAGTTGAGCCTCGCATCCAGGACCACTCCTAGGTACCGAATGTGGGGTTGCGACTGGATGTCGTGGTCACCTACCCTGATGGTGATGGTCTCCATTTTCTTCCGGCCACTCACTAGGAGTGCCTCGGTCTTGTGCTCTGCCAAAGACAGGTCTGCCGATCGCA
>CAJUYI010000383.1:0-18869 GCA_910591695.1 Galerucella pusilla
TATTCTCAATAATACACCTGGTTTTTATTAGTGTCATCCTGAAATCCAAGAAAATCGCTTTGAATTGTGTCGGTTGCCTTTGAGAAAGTCGTGGTTAAAAGGGCAGTGGGAATAAAAAAAAGGGAGACAAAAATCGCATTGTCATGAATCCCGTGAAGATTTGATCAGATCTGCACGACGGTCCCTAATCCAGACTTGTAGCCAATTCTGGAACATATCTTTTGGAAAGCCCTCCATTCATCACTGTCTTGCTACACGTAATTTGCCGTTCACTGCCTCACAACTGCATACAAAAAAAGGGATTAAGGTAACGGAAAAAGTCTAATGAGAGGATATACGGCTTCTGGGAAAGATTGGTTTTAAATTGGTATTTGAGAAATGGCAGAAACAGAAACGATAAATTTTAAGATTTTCCAGTTTGCACTAACAGCAAAACAAATTATAAATATCATAATTTTTTGATATAACACTTTTGCAAGTTACGAATTTAGAAACTTGTCAAAAAAAGTAACAGTTCTGCTCCGCTCACCACTGCTTCACTTAAATGTCTATTGTGGCTCACAACTATTGCGGGTCACCTGTGTACCCCTGACCTGCGAATAAGTCTGCTTATTCATCACCATCAATACAAAAATGTCTAGTGATGGCCAAGATAATTTGTTGAATCTTCCTATTGAAGAAAGTCTTACTTTTTGTTATTAAGTATGTGTTACTGTCTCTAGATTTGAGACTTTATACAATTGCACCGGAGCCTAGGGGTGTTTTGGAGTCAACTAGTTATCTGCTCCTAGTAGTTCCTTTTTTCCAAATATATAGGCCACTAAATTTTTTCTGTTCCAATTTCTATTTTTACAAGGTTTAGGGACACTAACTGAGTATAAAATAACAAAGTGCTGAGAGATTCCGGTTGAGCTTCGCTCTTTGATAATGGATAGATCATAAAATGCATTAATCCATTATTTAACCTTCCACCGGTGGCGCCAAGTCTGACAGACCCGACGCTACTGTATTCGTTCGCAACTCTTCGCGTTACCGCGATATATTGCTGTACGTCTGGGTACCTTCCTAATTAGATGTCTATTAGTCACGTTGCAGAGAGTTTGAGGATAGTTTGTATAGTTTGCGATATATTGTGTGAAAAGTCTGACAGACCCAGCGCCACCGTTTGTGTTATAAGTTTCTGTATAGCGTTCAATCATTTACTTCGGTGCTTGTGTACTAAATAATTTCATTAGGTTAGGTTTTGCTGTTGTAATAACTCAACTTAAATGTGGTACTTGAATGTGGTACAACTGGAAGAAATTCCTCAGGGAATAAGATTGTTGTCTAAAAGATTCCAAGACAAAATATCATTGTTTCAAATGTAAAAAGTTTATCTGTCTCTCACACTCTCAATTTCTTTGTTTAGTATGTAGACAAACGTTTGAAAGTATAAACGTGTTAAGAACTCACATTGTAGTTATGATCACTGAAGGGATTTTCATTTTGTTTTCTTTATAATGCCTTTTTATTAGAATAACTGTTATTTTGTTACCTTTCTGTTATGTTTTAGGAAACAAGCAATAAAATTATTTTGTTTGGTAATTGTTGGGTATTTGTTTGGTACATCTAATGCAGTATATTATTGATCATAAATTACTTTAACTTGTATACACAAATGACCCGTAAATACACTAAGGTATACAAAAAAAAAATTGGATCTGGTAGACCCGGCGCCACCAGTCATGTAAAGAAAGGGGGCGCCACCGGTGGAAGGTTAATTAATCCAATATTTTGTGAGTTATCGACTGAGATAGAAGAGCCGGTTAATTAAATGGGTCATAAATCGTAAATGGTGAGTTTTACAAGAAAGTTTAGGGAAACAAAAAAGGTAGAACGTGTCGTGGACACGCGGTAGGAACTTTAGTTCCATTTAAGCAAAAATTATGTAATACATCTGAAGTTATAGATAAACGATTTGCATATTCTTTGGTGGTCGAGTAGTAAGCATACCAGACTCTCACGCGGTAGTACCGGGTTCGATTCCCCGTGAGGAAGTTTTTTTTTATTGTTAATTTTATTTTTAAATAATTATTCTGCTTGATATTAATAACGACAACAGGTAGACGTTTGAAATATTTAGTAGAATATTCATTATTACAGATAATGGTACGGTACCCTTCATGAGGGAGTCCGACTGGCAACATCTACTTATAACAGCTTCGTATATTTAAAAAGGGAAACTTTAGCATTATACAAATTGGACATTCAAGAACTGTACGTTTACCACAAAAAAATTAATGGAAACATAAAATTGAATTGTTAAATTTTCAATTTGAAATTATATTAGTTTATAGAAATTTTTATTTTTTAGATTTTTCTTATGTGGGATAGAAAAAATATGCTGTTCGACTCGTGTGGATTGTCCATATCGCACTTGAAAGATTGAGGACTCCGCCTACGGCGTCGTGCTCAAACTTTGTCCTCGTGCAATATGGCCATCATATCCACACTAGTTACACAAACTACTATTTCTATCAAAATTTGCCCTTTTACATTTAAAAACAACCTGCCAAATGTCAAATCAATTTATCCATCCATTTTAAAGTTATCGAATTAAAACATACAAGTTTCCAAAATTTCAACATTCAACACCCTGTATTTCGAAAAGTAAATGTGCTAGACCCCTTAATCCTCATGTCATTTTGACAATCGAAGCTGTAAATAAACAAAAAAGATCAATCGCGCAAAAAATTATGGAAATAATATTAAAAATTTATCCGAACAAATTCAAGTAGATCACCAGCACTGCGAATACCAGCTTTGCATAGAATTTTAATATAGCGTCGGTGGTTCAGTGGTAGAATGCTTGCCTTCCACGCGGGCGGCCCGGAACGAAGCAACGTAACATATCGTAGCGTAACGTAACGCATAACGGTCAGATCTTTTGCGTCGCGACCCCCGGTCGCTCAAACATAACCTGACGTGAAGAACTAAAGTTCCAAAAGTGGAAAATTTGATTTTCTACAATAGAAGTCTCAATAAGTTATGCTCCAAAGTGCAAAGTTCACGGGATATCAGTCAAAAACGTTATTTAAAAATGGCGCTTGAAGCTCCACCGGAGTGTACTAGCATTTTGTAATTCTATGCTCAAAAAGTTTTCATAAGACTTATGAAAATAAAAGATTGGATCGGAAATTTAGTACGAGGCTGGCTAGAAAAACGGTTATTTTTACAGGCCTTATAAATGTAACACCATTTTTATTGAACAATAGTAATATTCACAGAATCTTATAAGAGACATTTTTCGGGATAAACTGAACTCACTCCGTAATCAAAAGCAGCGAAAGTACTTCATGTCTATCCTCGGAACTTGTTTCTGGATATTTCTTCTGGTTGACGATTTTAGAGAAAAATGTTTTTTCAAATTTCTTGTTCCTAAGTCTACCTAGCAGTAAACAAATTCCAAAACAACGGTTGTGACTTCAAGTACGTGAATCAGCGTGAATTATTTTCGCGAATTCCAAATATACATACATCTGTCAAACTTACCACTGAATGATAATTAATATAACAAAAAACTTTTTTGCTATTTGAATTTAATAAACTGAGATTTTTTTTATTTGTATGGGGTGTAGAGCTAATATAACGCTCCCCTGTGGTTACCAGTATAAATATGGCTTAAGGAAACCCATCTATTGTTCCATTCCTGGAATGATGACAGGCTTCGGAACATTAATATTCATAACGCCGGAAATGAACCAGGAGCGGTTCGGAATAGAACTCCGGAGTAAGTGAAAAACTTTTTTAAATAAACTTTGCCAAAGTATATTAAAAAACAGTTGGTACTTTCTTCTCTTTTAATAATTCTGTTGAATTCATGCAGTTCGGAATGATAAGTCCGGCTCTCTCGTTAATGTACATACACTGTGCTTCTAAATTAATGCGAAAAAATTCAAGAAGTGATTGAATGTATAAAAATACGAGTGGTCTTTCTTGACAAAATATCCTGACGCTTTTCGTTAAATTATCCCAAAAAGGTACTGAGTATGAAATTGAGTTAATTTTTTTTTCTTCAACCCAATTAAAAGTTCTATTTTTACTTAAATTTGGAAAAAAAATTCAATTTCATTCAGCATTTTTGAGTGGCAATATCTCAGTATAGTTTCATTATTTAATTAAGGATTTGCAAAATATTACAAATGAGGAAGCTATGGTGGTAAGCCAATACATCTGAAATATACTCAAATTAAGATTCTTCGTAGTGAATAAATCAGTTTAGCCAACAATATTGATGTAATAAATATATTATTATTGATAACAAAATCTTATACCAAAAATCATTCTCTGCATCTATAAACACCCTCTATAGCTTATAAATTATTAACTCAAAAAACCTTAATCTTTTTCCTCCCCAAAGTACGGTAGGAACTTCCTCATTTTTTTAAATAAAAACACTTCCATATTTTGCCATTGTACTTCCCTGTTTAATGTCATTTCTTACTCTCCTTTATTAAGGGTGTTATGAAGAATAGCAAAGACCTTTTAAGGGTGCATCTGCCAAATATAAAGCGTTTATGATGTTGGTAAAGATAGGGTGGACTGGCAACACGTCATTTTATTAGGGGTATATTAATCAACATTAATTTTTGTAATTGATATTATCATTTTTCTTGCTAAGTTTTTGAAATTCAAACAAGCAAAATGAACTGAATCTGATAAAATGTTAGTAACCAAGCCAATGACAGTAACTTTGGAACGCATAGTTTCAACTCATTTACCAAGATTTTATAAATCGTAATAAAATTACCAGAAATTATATAATATAATGCATATGATTTTTAGTTTGAGATACATGAATAATGAGAAAATGTGATTGAAAAAATAGCGGCAAATTTTAATTTTCAGTCGATTCTCTGCTATTCAATATTCTACCTATGTTTAAAACAATTAAAATACAATTGAATTATGAATATATTTGATAATAAACTTTCCTTTGATAATATACTGTATCAATTTTTATTTTCATGTGCACCCGCTACTTGCTCTCCTCTCAGGTAGAATTTGTTCAGCCATCCTTTGCCGTTATGTCATAATCGATGATGTATTCTGCTGTTTCACGTATGTCTTATATTAGTTGAATGTCATTTTACACTTAACCTCAAAATTATAATCAATGACATATGTTAAGAATAATTGTTTTCAATATATGACAACTGAACTGTCAGAAGTAACAGATGAAATTTATGTCGACCTTAAATGAGAAATGCGTTAATGACCTCATAATTCCGCCTCATCCATTTTATGAATGAGAAAGCAAGCTGGATAATGTATGACGTAACGGAAAAGGATGGTTGAACAAACCCTAGTTTAATAATATAGTTATTTACGTAATTAGTGGGATATGGACATTATTAACGCACGCATGTAAAGTTTGCACGACGAGGCTGTGGCCCACATAAGTGCGTTAATAATTTCTATCACACGTATCACTTACAAAATGTTATCTACAACTGTTTATTATTATTATTAACAGTACCTATATCATAGAATTAAAAAAAAATTCAATCCAACGTATTTTTGATAATATCAACTGCAAACATGAAGTACCGTGTATCATATTCTGTGATCATAGCAGCAAAGACAAACAAAGCTGTGGAAATAAAATAAATTAGTTAAATCATTGAATTGTCAAAGTTGAATGAACAAAAATCTATAAAAATGAGTTCAAGCGAAGACAATCTCTTTTCGAAAATTGAAAATGCAGCTACCAGTGTTATTTTGAATATTCAATTCTGGTTTTAATATTTTCCTAGATTTTTATTATCGCACTAGTGCGGTAATGTTTAAAAAAACGCACTTGTGCGGTAATATACGTCATTGTGACATTGAAATTAGTGTCAAATCGTACCTGTTATATGACAGTTCTAGATAAAAGTTATTATTATTCTCAATTCTGTCTACTATTACATATCGTCCTTATTGATGATTTAATTTTTCCATTTATAATTTTGATTTTTCCAATTTATTTATCTATTTATTTTAAACAGCGAAATTTTTCCTCGTTCTCTCAAAATTCTCAAAATTCAACAACTTATTAATATTAATAACCATTACATGAGGGTTGCATATACTATTTTTTCAACTAACAAGAAATTTTATTTGAATTCAACAATTTTTTTTTGATTTCATCTGGCAGAGATGTCTTAGAATTTTTTCCGCGATATCCTTCGGACTTTCTTTTAAAAAATTTCTGCAATTTGCCAATATCAGTTTCATGTTTGATGTTAAGTTGGGTTTTTAAAACAGAGGAATGTGTTCAGAGAGATGAGTATTTCAATTTAATTGAAAGTTCTTCAAAGTTCACTAGAAGCATGTTTTTAGAAAATGATGATACTTATCTTGCCACCTTCCAATCCATAAATAAACCATAAACTGTATCATAAATATATCTCTTTTGATTTTGACGGTAATATTGGATACACTGGATACATTTTTGGCCTTTTCAGCGATTTCAGGTGGTGTGTATGAAAACTCTTCGTCGCTCGAGATTTCTTTTAAAAAGTGGAAGGTATCTACCTTTTTGACTAACGCAAAAGATTGAAACTCATGAAACACGAATCTCTTAAAAACTGTCAATTATTCTACAGAAAATATTAAGTCTGTCTACGTTGTTCTTTGAAAATATAAATTTATATTGGTCAATTTTTCAGTTTCATAATGAAAACCAGTGTTATAACAAGTATCATTATGGAACTGAAAATTGGCATTTAATTAACAATTTATAGTAAAGGAGTAGGAAAAAGTATTTAAATTGTGTTACAATTGAGCTTTTGTATAGAATTTCAGACTTCAAGCAAAAATGAATGTAAACTCAAAAATTCTCACTTAAATTTCTAACTTTTCACTAACACTTATCCAGCTTCCAGTTTTCCAGAAGCACTTCAAGTATAGGAACAATCGTAACTAGAGAAGAAGTTGTTCAAATTGATTGTCTTAAATAAGCCGGAGATGGAAAAGCAACTTCGGGAACCTCATTAAGTGTAACATTAGAAATTCAAAACAGCATCTCTGTAAATTGATGTTAGTCTCAAATTTAATAGTACATATCTGGTGATAAAAGAGACTGTGTAATTTAGAAAAGATTTCGAATATTTTTGATCCCTAGCTTGTTTTTTTTATTTTTCTTTCTGCTGAGTTTCAAAAGATTTATAGAAAAACAAAATATCTTCATCTCTCCAAACTACTTATAATCTCGTTGAAGATTATACATGTCATTGTGTGAATAATTTAAAGAAAAAACCTTAGGTACATAAATATCCAGCCAAAATGAGAATATCTAAATCCGTTTTTGTTGGAACCGAGAAAAAATCTAATTTATTTCCTCTCAACTTTCACCATACCTGCACAAAATGAGTTCATTCGAGTGAGGGAAGTCTGTTTGTGTACAGATTCATTCAAAAAAGACCTATTGACACATTCAATTTATCCGAGTGTTGCGAAAGCTTTCAGAAAGGTCGCAGATCCATTCAGATTTTCTGTATTTGTTCAATGAGTAAGGAGGCTTTGTGGAGGTTTTTGCGTTCAAGAGTAATTTTTCAGGCGAAAGCAGCATCTAGATACTCTGTTTTGAATTAGGAAACCAGTCACTTGAGACTTCATTTATTTCAAATTAACCTGAAATTTTTGTAACCGTTTTTTTTTCATTTGCTCAATGTATTCCAAGGATATTGCAATAAATTTAACACTTGAAATTATGTGAATAAGCCGAGAGATACTAAGAGATTACGAATATAATATGCTTAAAATTGTTTTCAAAGTAATTTGATATTTCCTAAGCTAATTCCAGCAGTAAGAGTTCACTTTGTTCGTTAGTCAGACAGTGAAGTTGATTTCGACACAATGATCCTACTTCTGTCAAGTAACTAATGCGAACTGATTATAACTCCTTAACAGAGAAAATACACATTTTTCAACTTCCATAGGAACCTCGATCTTCATAATAACTTCATGGTTCTCATACCGGAATGATGAACAGATAGCATTTGGCTTATTTGTTTCCCTAATAGTACTCTCCCATTCATACCTTTCAAATCGAATGCAGTTTGTTCAAATTAATGGATTTAGGTCTGCTTAATAAAAAGCCTCTTCAGGCATTCCACAAGATCCTATCTTGGGACCTCTATTGTTTAATATTGCGAATGATGTAAAAGCTCAATTCAGTCAAATGCAACTTCATGTCCTTTGGCCTTGAAACTGAATTGCTTGAGAAACTTTCCTTTGCCTTTTACTTCGTTGAATACTTCTCAATACATCTCGGTATTGGCGTCTTCTTTTCTGCAGCATGCTTTCCACATATGGAATGTATTTTTCAATAACTGTGGAGAGCGAGGATCACAGCAGTAGGTGCGAAGCACCAAATGCTTTTATTGCTTTGTTTGTATATAGTTTTATCCACAACCAAAATTAGTTTTCAATGAATATAGTAAACGGGGACTTATTTACTTAATGGTATCTTGCTCACGGTAGGTTAATATCAGTGACAGTTGAATTATTGTTTAGCCATTGGAATATTCTACTTGTTCCACTCACTTCCCACTTGTTCAAATCCCTCTACTTCCTCCAAATTAGTAGACTTATTTCAGATACGCCCTATTGGGCTGGAGTATTCAGAGAAATGTGCCATGCATCTCCTAGTTTTTATCCTATGTAATTTTGTCAAGTCCAATAATACACTAACCATTGACATTTCCAGACAGAAAGTACGACTTTCCACTTCGGCCGAGACTACCAATTCCATAGTAGGTATCCAACTTTGGTACAAGTCAAAAATGAAATCTGCAAGCATATATATAGTGCTAGATAAAAGTTCCTACGTTGGCATAATGTACTTCATAATTTTGGCAAAATAAATACAATTTGTTTCCGATCCATATACGTCAATATTCGAAGATCATCGAAGCAAACAATACTCACTTCAATCTGACGTAAAATACAAAAATAATCGCATCTACTTTTAAACAGAATCGATTTATGTAATCCAATTTCTGGTGTCCGAACCGTAGTTGGCATAGTTTCCCGCGGGCATGCACACTGAAGAGGGAGCCAATTCTCCAGAGACGTCAGAAACGTAGGGTGGCAGCTAATGTAGATCGATTGCAACTCAGGTGACATGACGTAACAGCAAAAACGTGCAAGTAGAATGATCGATTTCGTGATAAGGTATGTACGCAGGAATCTACCAATTTGGATGCAAAAGTTTTAAAATGGGTCATGGAATATTAAGAACAATTCAACTGCATAGAAGCATAGTACAAGCTGATTGAATTAATTTGTTCTCTGGTTGTCTAGCTGAGATTGCATGAAAAATAATTACACTAAAATTTTATAACTTTTATATATCGGAGAAGTTATCAAATACAGTTTTATCACAAGCTATTACATAATTAATGGGTAATTTCAGAGTTGTACAAACTTTCAGCTTCTGGAATCGACGTAAATGCAAACAATTAATTGAAAACTTCGGAAGTAAGTTTCGGAAATACTTAAAGTGCTTCTTGCCATTATCATGCCTTGGGTCTGCGTAAAATGTTTTTGGATGATCTGCCTCATGTAACTCCCTCTAGAAATTACTCTTGATAATTACTAGACCCGCAAGTATATATTACATGGGGATGAGGATTTCTCGGGGGTTGATTAACGAAAATGTTGTAATTCTACCGTCTGGATTGCTTTTGGGATCTTGCGGGTTGTGTATGAATGTTTTCTAATCATATTTACGTCAGGGTTGATTAAAAAATACGTTTCCTTTAGTTAGATACTTATTCTGACGAAAAAGCTCTTAAACATCATTTAAATTATTGTTTGTCTTCTTCCTCATGATGAAATTGCTATTGATAGTTCAGTGCATCTTTTGATTCCAGCACTTGGAATTTCAGTTAGCAATGATATTATTATAGTTCATTTACGATAAGTTTGCAATAACAAAACATGACAGATGTTTTACATCGTTTCCACGTTGTAATTTTTTTCAAGCTGTTGGCATAAAATTATGTTGATAAGATGTATATTGTATAAGATTACATTCAACTCAAAAATAAGAGCAGGAATTATAAACTTTTGATAAGTAAATACATAAATTTCAAGATGTCCAGGTTTGAAACCTTAAGTTTAACTGAAAAATGTTATATTCATGCACATGTTGAGTTGCATCGTTATTGCAGTATATTAAGTAACAATGTATTTATTAAAAACTTACATCTCTCACAAAAGTAATATAGGAATTAGCGGTCCACCGTTATCTCGTTATCTCTCAAAATATGATATTAGGGATGCTACCATCTCCTTGCAACCACTTGATAAAGACTCATACATAGCGACGCAGTGTTCGATACTCCCTTCCAAATAGTTATGAAAATAACAAATTATAATTCACACAGTAAATAACAAACTATAAAATGCGAATGAAAACGACAATCCATCATCTGATAAAATTGTCTGATTGTGACAACATAAGTCCGACAACCCCGTACACGGCAGCCAACTGTTGGACCGTAACTTCCCCCTTCATTGCATTTACACTTTGGATATTTAGATTTTGTTCAGTGGCAGCAATTGTTACTACAAATGTGAAAATTGCAAACCTATCGTAAATGAACCATATTTGTGCCGTCGTACATGGAACAATTATTAATTTTTTTGGATTGTTTTGGATGTATTCTCAAGATAATTTCAATAAGCAGCCATGGAAAACATTTTAAAAGAAAATTATAATAAAATTTCTGGTCATACAATAGGAATAAACCTATTTCGTCGCCTAGTCATTTTTCCATCTTGATTATATTAGTACAATAGAAGTTATTTGATCCTTATTCTATGACCTTTTATTTGAAACTCATATGTCTGCGATGTGACGCAGGCAAATTTGAAAACTTTAATTTTCAAATAACGTCACAACTGATTTGAAAATGATGGAATACAAAACTTTGAACAAAAACTATTTTCAAATTCCTTTTTGAGTATTTTAGTTTCTAAAATAACTTTTGGGGATTTAACGATACCTCAGGATGTTTTAGTCCTGCTTCCTACTAGTTCCTTCTAATTTAGTATGTCCTCATGTGTACGCCTACAGTATAGGTGAGCTGCATCCTTTTAAATAAGTATGTTACGATCCTTATTTAATTTATTTCCCGGTAGTATATTTACAAGTCAAAATCTGTCCCCGCTAAGATGACCTTGTTCCTCAATTGATTTGTGTTATACTTTCCCCCACAGCAGTCGATTTGTTTCGGTTCCCTTAAACCAACCCTCCGAGTTCAAATTATCCTAATTACAGAACGACAAGACAGATCAGACAAGCTGGAAGTTCTGCATCGTTAAATCTGAAAACATTCCAAGTTGAAATTTCTGTTTTGTCAAAGTGTTTCATTTGTACCTAGTCTTAACAAAATTATCTTGTTTTTGCAATATTAAATAAAACTTTGAATATATAAAACGATGGAGTAGCTTCAAATTATTTGTTGGGTGGTTTTTTACATCCACTTTTATTAATTACAAAATCAAATTCATCCAGATATAACAGGTCAACAAAATTTTGTAGCTTGTAATACAGCAAATTAAACAGGGAATGTGGGTTGTGTTTAAAGACGATTCAGGACAACATTTTTAAATGTTATTGCGAAAAACTTATCTTAAAATGCGCAATGCGCATGCGGAACTGCGAGCTGGAAATTGCTGGACGGTATACGTGGTTCGCGGCGCGCACAAAATTTACTGCACGGTCTCACGCCTGGCTCGTGTGCAGTAAGGACGAGAGCCTATTTTCCCGACATATTCCAACGTTGCCAAATTTAGTAGTAACATAACAATATTGTAATAAATATGTAAATATCAGAAATAAAAAACTAAACAAAAACAAGGAAACCCGGTTGATCAAAGTGTAACTATGTATAGAAATATTAAAAAATAAAAAACTAGAAAAAAACAAAAAAACCCAGCACCTAACCGGGTTTTGAACCTACGACCTCTGAGTTGTAAGCTCAATTCCCTACCAACTGCGCTAATCAGCTCACATTCAGTCACATCGAATAGAAGGTTAAAGACTGCTTGGACGCATGCGCACCTCAACTACTAAATTTGACGTGCTGGGTGGAATATGTCGGGAAAATAGGCTCTCGTACGTCAGGCGTGGAAGGCATTATAGTAAGTGTACCTTTCACATTATGCGCATCGCGCTGACATAGAGGACTTTTGGAGTAGCGGTGCTGTTATCAAACGTTTCCATATCATGGATTTAAAGTGATTTTGCATCGTACCCACAATGGATACCTTAGATAGGGAACTATTGTGATATAGTGATATTGAAGAAAAATGGAAAATTCAGGATGTTTCCGAGTGAAACTACGATATGCTGGGGAAAAATCTTGGGAGAATATTCCTGTTGCATTCAATATTATTTTTTGTTTACTCAATTAAAGAATAAAGTTCTTTGGCAACAACGCCTGACGTACATAATTATGCGTCGATTTTCATACTGCTCCACCGGCTCTATGTGGATAAAAGAACGCAGATCTTACAGACCGGTTGGACAATAACTATCCAAATGAATTGCTTGGAAGGAGATGTTCATTTGAGTGGCCTCCTAGGTCACTAGACTCACCGCCAGAGGATTTTTTTGTGGGGTTACCTTAAGTTTGTTGTTAATGAAACTCACCCGAACGTAACTATAATGTATCTCAAGCCTGTCGTGATGTGACTGAATTAACATTTGTCAATTGTGCTTAATTGATTGATTTTCAGATATCGCAATTTACAATTTAAACTGCTCAATGAATAATGAATTGGCTATCCTGTTATAAAATAAGTCCAAACATAAACATTTAAATTTATCGCCTACTGAGTAGATCGTTAAGTGGAATGCATTAGTATTAGTGATGAGCGATATCTCCCAAACTGTTACTTTATCTCTGATACAAACAAATTAGTCAGTAACAGTTTCTATTAACACATCTAAAGCGCGACGTGATCTATATTATCTATGATCACAGTCAGAGAAAACCACAATGAATTGAATGAAAGAGTCGAGTTCGAACATTATATAATATAATCTCCTTGACCTTCATTTCATTCATTCAACAGAAATTCAGCAAAATCACAAAATCAAATTTCGTCAATTATAGTGAGAGGAGATTTCGTACTCCTTTTACTATAGAAGAGGAACGGCAAAGGGTATTCTAATATTTAGTATTCCTTATGTATTGTTAAGATATCTATTGATGACACCGTGAAAGGGCATGATATTACAGTAGGTAATGCTTTTCGGTGACATAAAAATGGATACCGCCAAAATAACAGATATGCTGTTGCTGTTGGAAACATGTGGGGAATTTTCCTATTATAAATTTGTAGGAAAAAATGTTTGGGAATATGGGAAAGTGGAAAAAATGGTACAGAAATTTGAGACTATCTTATTACTTCAGTGGGGAAATTTTAGAATACAGCGATATATAATGTACTGATACCGATGAATATGGATACATTTCTATATCATATACTCAAATGTCGGGATCAAGTCATGTTTTAAAATAGCAGATATTGAAAACCATGCAATCATTTCACAACGTGGTAGAAAAATCACGATATCGCTCATCACTAAATATTATAGTACTTCAGTAAAACTATTCAATAACATTCTGTATTCGACATCGCATACCGTTCCTTGTTTGTTTTATCCTTTTTATAAAGGTACACAGCGAGTGCAACGTAATCTATCGATTATCCTGCCGTAGTGGGTTAGACCCTTGGTCTCTAGGGAGTCCTGTTTCTGTTTATAAAGCACCAGCTCGACGGTGTTTTCCAAAAGAACACACACAAGCGGAGAGCTCTTCTGGCCCTTCGAAACTGCACTAGAGCCCTCAGAGAAAAAGTCCTGTTGACCTAACTGATGAATTGGATTTCTGCTATTCCTTTGCGAGGTATAATTTCATTAGAGATCGACTGTAAAAGCGCTGTCTAGCGGCAGAAATGAAAGGTAGACGAGTTGATCTTTCATGCTACAGTTGATTGTAAAAGAGGGGAAATTACAAGGATATTTTGTGTATTTGATTGAAAGGGTACTGTGTTCTCATTTTCTATTGAAATATTACTCCCCAGTAAACTGATAACTTGACGTGTAATATACTGTGTGAACTTCCTATAAAAAATGTTTACGGATGAATATCTTAATTTAGAAAAATCCGTTATTTGGGATTATAAACTGAAAAAATCGTTGTAAAATAGAGCTCCTAATCTTTAATGGTCCCTCAATTTGTTTGTTTTATTGGGAGCTGATAGATGGGCGTGTCCCAAAAAACACGGCGAAAGCTGGAATACGTATTTTGAATGTCACACAATATGATAAGTAGGTAGTGTAAATGAACAAAATGAAATTAAACATTATTGGAACATAATTTTGACTATGGAAACCGAAATAAGAAATCATTTTAAGATGCAGATGGAATTTTATCTCTAGGAAATTCAACTTATTGTGGAATAAATAGCGAAAAAAGTGATAAGGATGTGACAGAAATGATCAAATTTTTCATTCAAACAGAGAATACAAGATTCAGTCAACGGGAAGGTAAGGCACTATGAAATTAGCAGGAGACAAGTCAGAAGAAAGTTGACAAATACGAATACTATTCAGTTGCTTCTATTATTCGATATTCAACCTAAATCAACTATTTATGCCGAATGATCATAAAATAAGCACAGTTTCTTTGTGACACAAATAATAAAGAAGACTTTCCAGTTATTCCTGTATAATAATGTAGAATACTGAATGGTTGGAGATTAATTTGAACGAGGGTAGTCACAGACACGACGGAGAGATAAAATTTCGTTACAAACTGGATGCCATTATCAGATTGTAATTAAAACATAGAGCACGTAGGGCAAAGTAATTGGCTAATTTTGTCGGTTCCATTGTATAACAGAGGGCAACCGCACTGCAAATCAACCCTTCGCCCTTTCGGCGCGTTCAGTGCCTTCGTTAGTTCGCACCGAACTGAGGAGAGTGGCCAGGTTAAAAACTTCATAATAATTATAGACAAAAAGTTGAATATTTTATGTAAATAGTATATTATCTAACAAGCATAGATAATAATTTCTATTATTCACATAAATACTTATGAACAATAGCCATTATGAGCGAGTGCAATACTATGTTTTGTCTGTTTGACTATTAAGATGAAATAAGTATGGGACGTATGTGCTTTCATGAGCCTCTTCATAACGACCTTTGCAGATATATTGTTTGCGCACTCCTGTTATTCCAGAGTTTCTTGTCTTGACTCGTCTAAACTTTGAATAGCAAACCTCAAGTCCTTCATATACTATGGTTTTTCCTCCGCCATCATTGGAAACATCAGCCTAGTCAGGCCTTAACAGTAACACACACACACTTTATAAAGTGCGCATGCGAGCTCTCTCGAAATTGCAAATTATGATATCGCCCGCATGCGCATTTTATAAGTGTGTACTCTCGTAGGAGCTCTCACTGATAGTGAATAGACCCCCAGGAGAAGCGGTTACCTCTCGTATGACTGAAAAGTACTCTGTCAGTTTTCGATATATTATGAACGTACTCGTTATGTCATCAGTCATTTTTGGTTGGGAGCGAATTTTAAACTAATGGCCTGTTAACTCAAATAATTTTATCTTTAAAGGTAATTTCAAGCTGCAAATATGTTAATGACAATCTAATGGGTATACAAAATTATGTTGCATGCGTTTTTGTTGAACTACTATCCCTGAATTCTCAAAATATTTGAATTTGTCTATTATTGTCAACTTCACAGTTAGTAGTGGTAAATAGTTATTTATTGTATAAGTGTATATTTATAGCGTTTCATCCACGCTAAATCAGATTTCATCGGAAAGTGATTCGACAGCAGCTGTAACGTTAATAATCTCTAAAGTGGATTGCGTGGCATAATATGCTCCATAAGAGTGGATAAAACTCCAATTATGATGTGATTGTGGATAAATCATTTCAAAGGCCACTTTTCCAGTTTTGACAAATGTTAGTTGAAAAACTAAGTACACATAATATATATTGTTATGATTTTATTTTGTGCCTTTTTTGTTATTATGGCAAATTTTAATTATTTATATTTTTTGTTTTAATCAATTTATTTTATTCAAAATTTTTTTTATATTTGTTGGGCGCCAAATAGTTTAAAAATAATTATTAATAATTAGTTACCTTACTTTTATTATGAGATTCTTTTAACCTCAGGGTCGAATAGTTCCAACCTGACAAACAAACTTGTAAAAAAAATACTATTTTTTTTTTAAATAAAATATCTATGATGTGAAACAATAATAATTTATTTATTTTTCTTTTATTTCCAATTTTCCAAAAAAATAATGTCTCAAATAAATTTTTATATACCCCTCGTACACTATTATTGCCTACAGATAACTTGCAATTTCTCTGTTAGAGGGCGGTTAAAAGTTATGAAATTCTGAATGTGAAGATGGATGTCAAAACTATGAATTATTTTATTTGTTTTATCGATTCTAATTATTTTATTTATTATTATTATTATGTGAGTATTATATTTTATTTATTTTAAAGTTCAAACTGTATATGTAAGAAATTCAGTAGTTTAAATTAATCTATCAAAAATTGTAACTAACCTCAAAATTATTACTCTTTATATTATCTTTTACTTAACAAACTAACTATATCTTCTTCTCTTCTTATTTAATTTAACTTTACCATATTTAATCCTTTTATCCTTCTAGGTGTCAGAAATACAAGATAATAAATTTCTTACCAATTTGTTACTGTAATGTTGATACTTGTCAATGTCTGCTGAGCTGCTTACAGAACTTTCTTGTCAGACACTTATACGGAATACCCACATGGACAAGTTTCACTAGATGCTCTCTTCGCTTCAAAATCTGATCCCAACTACCATGGACAAGCTCTATTAGATGTTCTCTTCGTTTCTGTATGTCTTATTTCAATTTTTATGTATCATTGCTTCATTTCTCTCCTTTCCAACTATAACCTCTCTTTAACTAAATTTTTCAAATACTCGCCTCCGTCAGCTAGTGTCGCCTTTTTCCTTCACAATTTATATTATATTTTTTAGCCTTCTTTTTAAATTCAATTATTTGATTTCTACTCTCCAAAATTTTTTTAAAAATTGTTGATTTCTTTCCCCATCAATAAGCGTTTTCGATTATTCACTTTTGGCTGCTAGTAGCAGCTCGTAGTGACTGAATTCCGTTCGTTTATTACCGGGCGTGACGCCTAGTCACACCTTCCCCTTGCCCCTCAAGCACATACCGAAATGTATGAGCTTCAAGCCACGAACATTAAATATTTGACGTTTGTCCGGTTTGACGTTTATTTAAAGGTTAAGATTGTGCCGATTCCGATTTAATACGATTTACACCTTACTAAAAATATCTAAATATGCAAAATTTTATTATTAAACACATTATAATTAAAAACTGTTCTTCTAACAACACAGGAAATTCATTGGCATTGGCACATGTCAGGTGGTTTTGAGGATCCTATAAAATCGTGTTCGATTTGCTCAAAAGTCGTGACGACTGAGGCGTCACGCACAAGTGCTTGAAGCCCAAATAAACGAAAGCAACAAATAATTGTCTACCTCTCAAAATTGAAGTTTCTTTTCATAAGCTTCTAAAATTTTTTAAATTTTTTATTTGTCAAATTTTTTTAACTGTCAACCATTCTATAAATTTCTTTGAAATTTTAAAGTACTATAATTATATTGTCATAAGATTTTAATACTTTCTACTTTTAAATCCATATTACCTTCCATCCCACCTCTTACAATTTATCTGATGGCTTTCACATATATTTTATACATATAACAAAAAAAAAACTTCACTTTTAACATTACATTTCATTTTCTATTCCTAATATTTTTTATACTTTATACATCTTTATGATCAATCATGTTTTCCTTTACAAATACACTTTCTGAGATTTCTTACATATATTTTTATTATTTACGCTTTAAAATATTTTAATCTTTAATATTATTATAGCTTGAACCTTTTATTTTTTTTTGAAATTATTATTTTTAAATTCATATTTTGTCTATGTTTTGAAATGTTGTAAATATTGAATATTTAATTTCATTTCAATATACATACTATATATTATGTAACATGAAAAAAACTGACTGCATAAATACAACATGAAAACCTATAACTAATCTGCTCTGCTCCGAAGGGAAGTTGTTACAGTAATTAGTGTATGTAGATTTGATACTAATTTATTATCTCCTTTGTGGGGACACGTTTATGCACCTAATATGCATATTTGAAGGAAGCAGATATGGATGGAAATTTGATGATTATCATCCCCCATTATTACAGATATGGGCAGCCACAAAATCTAAAATTAATGGACTTTCATGATTTGCCTTTATATGATAAACTCAGCTTCAAATGTATTAGATGTATAATGATAAACTGAACAGTTATAACTACTATACTATGAATATTAAGTGATCCGATGCCATAATAGCTATTTATACTATGAGGGATGTGAGTAAATATACTTCCCCTGGAGCGAATGAGATTTTCCCCCTCCCCGCAGTCTACTCAATATAGTTTTTTTTCCGGGCCGAGATGGGAGACTCATGTTCGAATGGGTTCTTAACCAGTACCCAGACAGTGTTACTCCCGCCTTGGAATCACTACCTTAGTATACTTCAAGACGGGCGGCGGTCCCTCATACACTCTCCGTCATCTTCTTCCTTCTATCACTCCTACGGTATGATTTATTAAATCGGAAATTTTACACAAATCGTACCGAATGTAGCTATTTTTGGAATTTTTTTTTTTTACTTCCGATACGA